>CALNHX010006645.1:0-85751 GCA_940337035.1 Agriotes lineatus
TTAGTTTTCAACCATAGGAAAGGTGTAACCAACTAACAAATGTGGAGATTTATGCAGGAGCCAAACAACACACTTGTCAACAAACGAATTTTCTAACTGAACCTTCTTGCGAATATTGCAGATGAATGCAGTTTATCAGCTGTATTTTGAAAATGTCAGCATAAGGAAGCCAGCCAAGATTAGTTTACAGAAATACTAATAATGGCATTTCTAAACTTGTTGCAATTTCTGTTGCATTGTCTATTAATTGCTTCAGAATTTTTAAGTGTAGGACGTCAAATATCTAAGAAGTAATCTGCAGGATGTAGGACCTCGCAACAAAGCAAAAGTGCCTCAGTCACCTCAATGGAGTGTTTGGCTGTAAAAAATGCTCGCTTTTAGGGGTCAAAAACAGGTTGCACCTTAAAAGTATCTGAAAGCATCTGGGTAATTGTTAGGCACTACCTGATGTGCTTGTCAAGGGACTCTTAATGATTACCTACCAAATTGACTGAATTATAAAAATTTTCTATAATTTTCAATCATTTATAAACCAGTTATGAAGGGACCAACACAATTTATTAATGTTATTCTAGCAAAATTTGCAATAAAAGCTGATTTTTGGATTTAAATACTTGAATAAATTTGGGTAATTGTTAGGCACTACCTGTTGTGCTTGTTAAGGGATAACATCTCGTAATGATTACCTACCAAGGTTAACTGAATTATAAAATTTTTCCATAACTTTCAACCACTTATAAAACAGTTACGAAGGGACCGATGCAATTGATGTTATCTAGTAACATTTGCAATTAAAACTGATTTTTGAATTCAGATACCTGTAAAAATTTGGGTAATGGTTATAGTCTAAGAGTTGGTGACATTTTTTGGTGATCATTTAGTTAAGGCCTATTTTTTGAGAGAATGTTGCTGGAGGCATGTATAAGTGTCATCTGTAAGGATTCTCCTAGATAGCGGTATCGGAGGGAGGCAGAACACCCTAAATGTGCACTGTCAGTATATGTCAAATTCGAGGTGAGCCGGTTAGGTTTTGTGTCAGTTTGTGTCAAAACTGACGGAAAACCTAACCTGCTAACCTCGAATTTGACATAGACTTACAATGCCACCAACCTATTATTCATATGTTTCAATTTCCACAGCCGCCCCTTATGGACTTTTTTAGTGTAAGTTATGTCAAATTCGAGGTTAGCAGGTTATGTTTTCCGTCAGTTTAGACACAAACTGACACAAAACCTAACCGGCTCACCTCGAATTTGACATATACTGACAGTGCACATTTAGGGTGTTCTGCCTCCCTCCGATACCGCTATCTAGGAGAATCCTTACAGCTGACACTTATACATGCCTCCAGCAACATTCTCTCAAAAAATAGGCCTTAACTAAATGATCACCAAAAAATGTCACCAGCTCTCTTACTATTAGGCAGCACCTGTTGTGCTTGTTGAGGGAAAACATCTCCTATTGAGTATCTACCAAGGTTGACTGAATTTTAAATTTTTTGTATAATTTTCAACCACTTATAAAAGAGTTACGAAGGGACCGACGCAATTAGTGTTATCTAGTAAAATTTGCAATTAAAACTGATTTTTGGATTCAGATACCTGTAAAAATTTGGGTAATTGTTAGGCAGCGCCTGTTGTGCTTGTTGAGAGAAAACATCTCTTATTGAGTATCTACCAAGGTTGACTGAATTATAAATTTTTTGTATAATTTTCAACCACTTATAAAACAGTTACGAAGGGACTGACGCAATTAATGTTATCTAGTAAAATTTGCAATTAAAACTGATTTTTTGATTCAGATACCTGTAAAAATTTGGATAATTGTTAGGCAGCACCTGTTGTGCTTGTTGAGGGAAAACATCTCTTATTGAGTATCTACCAAGGTTGACTGAAAATTTTTTGTATAATTTTCAACCACTTATAAAACAGTTACGAAGGGACTGACGCAATTAATGTTATCTAGTAAAATTTGCAATTAAAACTGATTTTTTGATTCAGATACCTGTAAAAATTTGGATAATTGTTAGGCAGCACCTGTTGTGCTTGTTGAGGGAAAACATCTCTTATTGAGTATCTACCAAGGTTGACTGAAAATTTTTTGTATAATTTTCAACCACTTATAAAACAGTTACGAAGGGACTGACGCAATTAATGTTATCTAGTAAAATTTGCAATTAAAACTGATTTTTTGATTCAGATACCTGTAAAAATTTGGATAATTGTTAGGCAGTACCTGTTGTGCTTGTTGAGGGAAAACATCTCTTATTGAGTATCTACCAAGGTTGACTGATTTTTTTTTTATAATTTTCAACCACTTATAAAACAGTTAGGAAGGGACTGACGCAATTAATGTTATCTAGTAAAATTTGCAATTAAAACTGATTTTTTGATTCAGATACCTGTAAAAATTTGGATAATTGTTAGGCAGCACCTGTTGTGCTTGTTGAGGGAAAACATCTCTTATTGAGTATCTACCAAGGTTGACTGAAAATTTTTTGTATAATTTTCAACCACTTATAAAACAGTTACGAAGGGACTGACGCAATTAATGTTATCTAGTAAAATTTGCAATTAAAACTGAGTTTTGGATTCAGATACCTGTAAAAATTTGGATAATTGTTAGGCAGCACCTGTTGTGCTTGTTGAGGGAAAACATCTCTTATTGAGTATCTACCAAGGTTGACTGAAAATTTTTTGTATAATTTTCAACCACTTATAAAACAGTTACGAAGGGACTGACGCAATTAATGTTATCTAGTAAAATTTGCAATGAAAACTGAGTTTTGGATTCAGATACCTGTAAAAATTTGGATAATTGTTAGGCAGCACCTGTTGTGCTTGTTGAGGGAAAACATCTCTTATTGAGTATCTACCAAGGTTGACTGAATTTTAAATTTTTTGTATAATTTTCAACTACTTATAAAACAGTTATGAAGGAACCGACGCAGTTAATGTTATCTAGTAACATTTGCAATTAAAACTAATTTTTGGATTGAGATACCTGTAAAAATTTGGGTAATTGTTAGGCAGCACCTGTTGTGCTTGTTGAGGGATAACATCTCGTAATGATTACCTACCTAGGTTAACTGAATTATAAAATTTTTCCATAATTTTCAACCACTTATAAAACAGTTACAAAGGAACCGACGCAATTAATGTTATCTAGTAACATTTGCAATTAAAACTAATTTTTGGATTCAGATACCTGTAAAAATTTGGATAATTGTTAGGCAGCACCTGTTGTGCTTGTTGAGGGAAAACATCTCTTATTGAGTATCTACCAAGGTTGACTGAAAATTTTTTGTATAATTTTCAACCACTTATAAAACAGTTACGAAGGGACTGACGCAATTAATGTTATCTAGTAAAATTTGCAATTAAAACTGATTTTTGGATTCAGATACCTGTAAAAATTTGGGTAATTGTTAGGCAGCGCCTGTTGTGCTTGTTGAGAGAAAACATCTCTTATTGAGTATCTACCAAGGTTGACTGAATTATAAATTTTTTGTATAATTTTCAACCACTTATAAAACAGTTACGAAGGGACTGACGCAATTAATGTTATCTAGTAAAATTTGCAATTAAAACTGATTTTTTGATTCAGATACCTGTAAAAATTTGGATAATTGTTAGGCAGCACCTGTTGTGCTTGTTGAGGGAAAACATCTCTTATTGAGTATCTACCAAGGTTGACTGAAATTTTTTTGTATAATTTTCAACCACTTATAAAACAGTTACGAAGGGACTGACGCAATTAATGTTATCTAGTAAAATTTGCAATTAAAACTGATTTTTTGATTCAGATACCTGTAAAAATTTGGATAATTGTTAGGCAGTACCTGTTGTGCTTGTTGAGGGAAAACATCTCTTATTGAGTATCTACCAAGGTTGACTGAAAATTTTTTGTATAATTTTCAACCACTTATAAAACAGTTACGAAGGGACTGACGCAATTAATGTTATCTAGTAAAATTTGCAATTAAAACTGATTTTTTGATTCAGATACCTGTAAAAATTTGGATAATTGTTAGGCAGCACCTGTTGTGCTTGTTGAGGGAAAACATCTCTTATTGAGTATCTACCAAGGTTGACTGAAAATTTTTTGTATAATTTTCAACCACTTATAAAACAGTTACGAAGGGACTGACGCAATTAATGTTATCTAGTAAAATTTGCAATTAAAACTGAGTTTTGGATTCAGATACCTGTAAAAATTTGGATAATTGTTAGGCAGCACCTGTTGTGCTTGTTGAGGGAAAACATCTCTTATTGAGTATCTACCAAGGTTGACTGAAAATTTTTTGTATAATTTTCAACCACTTATAAAACAGTTACGAAGGGACTGACGCAATTAATGTTATCTAGTAAAATTTGCAATTAAAACTGAGTTTTGGATTCAGATACCTGTAAAAATTTGGATAATTGTTAGGCAGCACCTGTTGTGCTTGTTGAGGGAAAACATCTCTTATTGAGTATCTACCAAGGTTGACTGAAAATTTTTTGTATAATTTTCAACCACTTATAAAACAGTTACGAAGGAACCGACGCAATTAATGTTATCTAGTAACATTTCCAATTAAAACTAATTTTTGGATTCAGATACCTGTAAAAATTTGGATAATTGTTAGGCAGCACCTGTTGTGCTTGTTGAGGGAAAACATCTCTTATTGAGTATCTACCAAGGTTGACTGAATTTTAAATTTTTTGTATAATTTTCAACCACTTATAAAACAGTTACGAAGGGACCGACGCAATTAATGATATCTAGTAAAATTTGCAATTAAAACTGATTTTTGGATTCAGATACCTGTAAAAATTTGGGTAATTGTTAGGCAGCACCTGTTGTGCTTGTTGAGGGAAAACATCTCTTATTGAGTATCTACCAAGGTTGACTGAATTTTAAAGTTTTTGTATAATTTTCAACTACTTATAAAACAGTTATGAAGGAACCGACGCAGTTAATGTTATCTAGTAACATTTGCAATTAAAACTAATTTTTGGATTGAGATACCTGTAAAAATTTGGGTAATTGTTAGGCAGCACCTGTTGTGCTTGTTGAGGGAAAACATCTCTTATTGAGTATCTACGAAGGTTGACTGAATTTTAAATTTTTTGTATAATTTTCAACCACTTATAAAACAGTTACGAAGGGACTGACGCAATTAATGTTATCTAGTAAAATTTGCAATTAAAACTGATTTTTTGATTCAGATACCTGTAAAAATTTGGATAATTGTTAGGCAGCACCTGTTGTGCTTGTTGAGGGAAAACATCTCTTATTGAGTATCTACCAAGGTTGACTGAAAATTTTTTGTATAATTTTCAACCACTTATAAAACAGTTACGAAGGAACCGACGCAATTAATGTTATCTAGTAACATTTCCAATTAAAACTAATTTTTGGATTCAGATACCTGTAAAAATTTGGATAATTGTTAGGCAGCACCTGTTGTGCTTGTTGAGGGAAAACATCTCTTATTGAGTATCTACCAAGGTTGACTGAATTTTAAATTTTTTGTATAATTTTCAACCACTTATAAAACAGTTACGAAGGGACCGACGCAATTAATGATATCTAGTAAAATTTGCAATTAAAACTGATTTTTGGATTCAGATACCTGTAAAAATTTGGGTAATTGTTAGGCAGCACCTGTTGTGCTTGTTGAGGGAAAACATCTCTTATTGAGTATCTACCAAGGTTGACTGAATTTTAAAGTTTTTGTATAATTTTCAACTACTTATAAAACAGTTATGAAGGAACCGACGCAGTTAATGTTATCTAGTAACATTTGCAATTAAAACTAATTTTTGGATTGAGATACCTGTAAAAATTTGGGTAATTGTTAGGCAGCACCTGTTGTGCTTGTTGAGGGAAAACATCTCTTATTGAGTATCTACGAAGGTTGACTGAATTTTAAATTTTTTGTATAATTTTCAACCACTTATAAAACAGTTACGAAGGGACCGACGCAATTAATGATATCTAGTAAAATTTGCAATTAAAACTGAGTTTTGGATTCAGATACCTGTAAAAATTTGGATAATTGTTAGGCAGCACCTGTTGTGCTTGTTGAGGGAAAACATCTCTTATTGAGTATCTACCAAGGTTGACTGAAAATTTTTTGTATAATTTTCAACCACTTATAAAACAGTTACGAAGGAACCGACGCAATTAATGTTATCTAGTAACATTTCCAATTAAAACTAATTTTTGGATTCAGATACCTGTAAAAATTTGGATAATTGTTAGGCAGCACCTGTTGTGCTTGTTGAGGGAAAACATCTCTTATTGAGTATCTACGAAGGTTGACTGAATTTTAAATTTTTTGTATAATTTTCAACCACTTATAAAACAGTTACGAAGGGACCGACGCAATTAATGATATCTAGTAAAATTTGCAATTAAAACTGATTTTTGGATTCAGATACCTGTAAAAATTTGGGTAATTGTTAGGCAACACCTGTTGCGCTTGTTGAGGGAAAACATCTCTTATTGAGTATCTACCAAGGTTGACTGAATTTTAAAGTTTTTGTATAATTTTCAACTACTTATAAAACAGTTACGAAGGAACCGGCGCAGTTAATGTTATCTAGTAACATTTGCAATTAAAACTAATTTTTGGATTGAGATACCCGTAAAAATTTGGGTAATTGTTAGGCAGCACCTGTTGTGCTTGTTGAGGGAAAACATCTCTTATTGAGTATCTACCAAGGTTGACTGAATTTTAAATTTTTTGTATAATTTTCAACCACTTATAAAACAGTTACGAAGGGACCGACGCAATTAATGATATCTAGTAAAATTTGCAATTAAAACTGATTTTTGGATTCAGATACCTGTAAAAATTTGGATAATTGTTAGGCAGCACCTGTTGTGCTTGTTGAGGGAAAACATCTCTTATTGAGTATCTACCAAGGTTGACTGAATTTTAAATTTTTTGTATAATTTTCAACCACTTATAAAACAGTTACGAAGGAACCGGCGCAGTTAATGTTATCTAGTAACATTTGCAATTAAAACTAATTTTTAGATTCAGATACCTGTAAAAATTTGGATAATTGTTAGGCAGCACCTGTTGTGCTTGTTGAGGGAAAACATCTCTTATTGAGTATCTACCAAGGTTGACTGAATTTTAAATTTTTTGTATAATTTTCAACCACTTATAAAACAGTTACGAAGGGACCGACGCAATTAATGATATCTAGTAAAATTTGCAATTAAAACTGATTTTTGGATTCAGATACCTGTAAAAATTTGGGTAATTGTTAGGCAGCACCTGTTGTGCTTGTTGAGGGAAAACATCTCTTATTGAGTATCTACCAAGGTTGACTGAATTTTAAAGTTTTTGTATAATTTTCAACTACTTATAAAACAGTTATGAAGGAACCGACGCAGTTAATGTTATCTAGTAACATTTGCAATTAAAACTAATTTTTGGATTGAGATACCTGTAAAAATTTGGGTAATTGTTAGGCAGCACCTGTTGTGCTTGTTGAGGGATAACATCTCGTAATGATTACCTACCTAGGTTAACTGAATTATAAAATTTTTCCATAATTTTCAACCACTTATAAAACAGTTACAAAGGAACCGACGCAATTAATGTTATCTAGTAACATTTGCAATTAAAACTAATTTTTGGATTCAGATACCTGTAAAAATTTGGATAATTGTTAGGCAGCACCTGTTGTGCTTGTTGAGGGAAAACATCTCTTATTGAGTATCTACCAAGGTTGACTGAAAATTTTTTGTATAATTTTCAACCACTTATAAAACAGTTACGAAGAAACCGACGCAATTAATGTTATCTAGTAACATTTCCAATTAAAACTAATTTTTGGATTCAGATACCTGTAAAAATTTGGATAATTGTTAGGCAGCACCTGTTGTGCTTGTTGAGGGAAAACATCTCTTATTGAGTATCTACCAAGGTTGACTGAATTATAAATTTTTTGTATAATTTTGAACCACTTATAAAACAGTTACGAAGGGACCAACACAATTAATGTTATTATAGTGAAATTTGCAATAAAAACTGATTTTTGGATTCAAATACCTAAAAAAATTTGGGTAATTGTTAGGCACTACCTATTGTGCTCGTCGAGGGACAACATTCCTTAATGACTGCCTATCAAAGTTGACTGAATTATTACATTTTTCTATATTTTTGTACCACTTATAAAACAGTTATGAAGGGACCAATGCAATTAATGTTAGTCTAGTGAAATGTGCTATAAAAACTAATGTTTGGATTTATAAATTAAATATTACGAAATTATTAACCATAAGATTATTATTTATTTTATGTATGATTAAAGTGAGGTTGTGTGTATACGCAATCTATAAAATAAGTTACATGACTTTCAAAAATTACTGTGTAATATAAGGCCACTTAATAAGGTTTTTTTTTAAACGCCCGTTAATGTAGTGTAGTATTGTTTTCTAAATAAATTGCAGAAGATTCATTATCACAAATTGTTGCAACCTACATTGCCGCAACTTAATTAAATCAAACAATGCATGCAGAAATACTTTCCCGAGCATTATCGTTGAACCGGTACTTGAATTGAAGCTTTCATTTGTCTTTTTTTTGCTGAACAAGCATGATCTACTATCAAAATATTAGTTTTGGGCGTTATTTATGTGAATAAGTTTAGTAAATTAAAGGGAAGACAAATGAAAGTGAAATGATTACGTACAACCAACATACAAAAAATCTGAAGCCGTCTAGATGCGATGTATATATTTCCTCTACGGACACACCTCGCATAGTAATTTATTCTGCAATATGTCAAATGCAGAGAAATAAAACATTTACTTCCAACTCTGTTCAGAACCGCACTATACTGGTATAGCAAGCAATGGAAAAGTTCAATAGTTTTAGGTATTTAATTAAATGCATCCATTGTTTTTATCTTTTGATGTTTATTTGAACAAAAAGTTTTTTGTATATAATTTGCTTTGTAAGAATGCACACAATGTTAATATAGGGCATGTAATCGTCATTGTAACATTAATCAGAAGTCTTGAATTAAAGAACTTTTAATTCTATTTTCAAAAGTTTAAATTTTGAAAACGTCCAAAGAGATCATTTAAACCATTTGTAGAATGCAGTTGTGTTAATGTAAATTATAAAGCTGTGTCAATGCAAAATGTCATATCAAAATTAAAAATACAAAGGGAAGTTAAGAAATCAGTGTATGCATCATATTAATGTTCGACTGTTTCCCTTTTTTAACAATTAATTTCATTGCTCGATAATTATCAATTTTTGATTGCTCGATAATTATCAATTTTATTACTTTTGATAATAAATGTAATTTTTAATTAAAATAGAACTTCTGATTAGTGATTACAAAGAATACACATATACCACAGTATAAACAGCAATTGCTGTTTATTCTGTGCATATACAGGCTTGAATTTTGCAAGTCTCTGCGCTAACCGCTTGGTTCCCAAGCTGTACGTGCATCTTAGCCTTTATTTTCAGATATTTTTCTTACTGTACTAATACAATATAAATATTTGTTTCATTTTAGTAATTTTTTTAACAGTTGCTAAAGGTGAATTTATCAAATTAGCCTTTTCAGTATGTATAGCTAGTGAAACATATGGTTTCATTCGTTTCAGAGGTTGAAGCTGTTAATTTTTGCCAAATGCACATTTAGCGTGTGTTAAGAAAACCTCTGAATTGAACCACGTTTGTATACATATCGAGAGATCCAAAAAAAAACTCATCTTCAGTGGGCTTTGAAATTCAAACGTTTGAATAACATGTTGGTAGCACTGTAAGTCTATGTCAAATTTGAGGTTAGCAGGTTAGGTTTTGCGTCAGTCTGTGTCAAAACTGACGCAAAACCTAACCTACTAACATCTATGTCAAATTCGATGTTAGTAGGTTAGGTTTTTGCATCAGTTTTAACACAGACTGACGCAAAACTTAACCTGCTAACCTCAAATTTGACATAGACTTACAGTGCTACTAACATGTTTTCAAACGTTTGAATTTCCCAGCCCGCTGAGGATGAGTTTTTTTGGATCTCTCGATACTTAAAGTGCAGTAAGAGAGAGTAAAAAAACAGTTGACCATTTTACCCCAAAAATGCAGATTGCAGCTAAGCCGCATGTATTTATTGTACGGCTTGTACCTAAAGCAGGTTTTCTAAGCGGTGGGCGCAGAAAGTTTGCGTCACAAATGAATTTATTCAGAATGTTATAAATATTGACTACACTGATAAAAGAATGAAAAAATTCTTAGCAGAAAATCTTGGTTTCCACATTCTACATGTTCATACATGTGTTTTGATTATTTTTACAGTAAAATAATTTTATTTTATGTAGAACATCGCAGAAAACTTGTCAAACCAATCGAGTCCAGTGAAAGATCCTGAGAAACTGCTGCAAGACATGGACGTGAACAGGCTGCGTGCTGTTATTTACAGAGATGTGGTGAGAACGTTTATCCAGGCACATATGTCCAAACTTGTTACTAAATAACTGTCTTAACACTTTCCATTATAGGAGGAGACTAAGCAAGCTCAGTTCCTCTCACTGGCGATTGTCTATTTTATTTCGGTTTTAATGGTTTCTAAATATCGAGACATACTAGAACCTCCGGTGTCCATCCGTGCGCCAAGCCCGCCACCAACAGTTAGAAGCAATGGAACCTCCCACCATTCGGGCAGTCCTCAAGGTATGCTTCGCACTTTTTTCAACAGTAACAATCATGTTAGCGATTTTTATCAATATGGTTTTGTTTTGTTTAATGGTGTGTAATCATGTTCATTAAATTCACTGCCGCCATTCACATTCACGCTTTATACTTTGCACTAAGCAATTGAGTCTCATGGCATTGTAATAGATGATTACATACAGATTAAGTCACAGTTGTAGTTATCACTCATTTACATATCTCATGTCCATCTTTTTTTCTTGAGCGACTAACAGTTGACTTATTTGTGTGGGACAGAGGGCAGTGCGAGGCCTCTATTTCCGCAGTGGTCGCACCACGTTTATCCACAGTTCCTTCCCGGCTCCCATCCCAATGCTGCGGCGCACCATAACTACGTGCGCCACAGGCACTCCTATGCCAAGCACCACTATAACCACAATAACAATCACCATTCCCACCACTACAACCACAAAGTTGACCACCGGTACCATAGAAACTCCATTGCCAGTCATACAGGTAATCTGCAAGGCCTGAAGTTGTTTTGCACTGCATCCTGCTGGTACTGCTTGGTTTTTATGACATTTGAGTGTAGATTAGTTTGGGTCTATTCGTTGACAAGGCAGTTTTGTATGTGTTTTCCAGTTCAGAGCTGTCACCGATATTTAATGACGCGAGTTGTTCTGTGAAATCTCAAATACATTTGCTAGATTTTGAAATCTACAAAAATTTGTATTTAATTACAGACTTTTACCAAAAATGTAGTAAGTTAATATTAAAAGTAACTCTGTTTACTTTATATAAACAGGACAGCTCTGAGTTGTTCATAAAATACAGTATACGGTGTGTCCCAGATCAAGTGGGATTGCATGGGTAACTTTTTTATCATTGAAGATGGAGATTTGGTTAAATGGGTAATGTTTTGCAGTTTTATATGCTGATTTGAAATCTGTTTGAAAAAGTTCAAAATGTCGAACCAGTCAAAAGTTATTAAAAAAAAAAATAAAAACTGTAATTTTCTTGTATGTCAAATATCTTTGTAAGTATAAGAGATACGAAAAAAGTTTTATATAAAAGTCGCTGTTTTTGATGAGACCAATTTACAATTGGTGTCAAACAAAAATTCAAGATGGCTGCTTTTGAGGTACTTGTATCAATTTCTTTAAGTTACATTGGCGCCATATTGGATTTTTAGGTTACTCAATAGAATTTTTTATTCTCTTTTCAACAATGTAAGATAACGTATGATTGAATAAAAATACCAGTAAAATTAATTGTTTTTACATTTTAATTAAGTAGGCTTACATAGATCCAAACAAAAACAAACAACGTTTATTTAAAAACAAGACATAATCCTGATAATTACCTACTTGATTATACATTTAAAAAAAGTAATATCACGATGTTTTTTGTGGTTCAAGTACTTAGTACTGAATTAACATGTTACTAAGTATTATAGGAATTACATAGAGTCTGATAATAAACAAAGAACAATATGGAGAATAATAAAAAAAGGTGTAAACAATATCAATAGCAATGGAATGGTAAGTGTGATTTCCCCAGAATCTCACAACGACTACTTTGTGCATGTAGCCGACGATTTATTATCAAATATTCCCCCATCAAAGTACTCACACAGTGTTTATCTAAAGAAATTACCAATCAACAATGAACAATCACTCTTTTTATTTGCTGTTGAGGAATCCGAGGTAGAAGATATTATAAAGGCATTAAAAAAGTCAAAATCATTAGACCTATATAATCAATCGGTTTGTATGTACAAAGAAAATGTTTTGTGTTTAGCTGCCCCGATAGCTCATATTGCAAACATCATATTAAAGACGGGCATATTTCCTAATAAATTGAAACAAGCCAAAATTATACCTTTATATAAATCGGGTGAAATTAATGATAGATCAAATTATAGACCCATTGCACTTCTCCCCATTTTGGCCAAAATTATAGAAAAAATTATTGCAGTTCGAATTCTAAATTTCTTTGAAATCAACCATATTTTTACGGACAGACAGTTTGGGTTCAGAAAAGGAAGGGACACGTCGGGAGCCGTGCTGAATCTCATTAATTATATAACAGAATCATTGGAAAACAAAAAATCTTCCTTTGCACTATTTCTTGATTTAAGTAAGGCGTTCGACTGTGTCTCAAAAAGCATTTTACTCGATAAACTAGAGTATTACGGTTGCAGGGGAGTAACTCTAAAACTAATGTCATCCTACTTATCTGACAGATCTCAATGTGTATTTTGCAAAGGTCAGTATAGCCAGATGTCTTCAATTCAACATGGTGTCCCACAAGGAAGTGTATTGGGACCGTTATTATTTTTAATCTATGTTAACGATTTGCCTAATGCCATCCCAGTTTTCACGACTTTATTTGCAGACGATACGACCTTTGCAAACCACGTAGAAGATGAAACTCTAGTCAATCAGTTACAAACCAACATTATCAACCAAGCCTCAGATTGGTTCCAGGCAAATAAGCTTTGTTTAAACCAAAATAAAACTACCACTTTACTATTTTCAAATAAACAAAATATCTGTGAAACCGTCAAATTTTTAGGCCTTACGTTGGATAACAAACTAACTTGGCAAGCACATGTTGACAATCTTTCAATTAAGTTATCAAGAACAATTTATATAATTAGACAAATAAAAAATCGAGTAAACTTGGATGCTGCCATTACTGCATACCACGCATTATTTCATAGTGTAATGACGTACGGTCTAATAAACTGGGGTACCTCTACACATATTAAAAAAATTTTCATTGTACAAAAAAGAGCCTTGAGAGTGTTGGCGGGAGCGAGTCAGTTAGACAGCTGTAAACCATTGTTTAAAAAATATAACATATTAACGCTACCGTCAGCAATACTATATTGTAATCTATTACACATAAAAGAACATTATGGCGATTATACAAAAAACGGCGATGCCCATGGTTACGACACCCGCAGTCGAGGCGATATACAGGTTCCGCAGCAGAGACTAACGTCCACTAAACGAAGTAATTTCGGAATAGGATTATTTAATTCGCTTCCTAGTACTCTCAAAAATGCCCCAACCAAACTCTTCAAAGTTAAGCTTAAAAAACATCTTCTGGCCAATGTCTACTATGAACTTTCCGATTTCAGATTTGTTGAAAATTAAGACCGTCTTGTTTTATTGACTTTAGTATTTTTGTTGTTACTGTATTTTTCTGTAGATGACTATTTCTGTAAATGCATTGTATTTTTTTTATTTTTATATTTTTATATAACTGGAATTGTGACATATCTAAGCACCACGGTGTATATTATGATGAATAAATACTACTACTACTACTACTACTACTACTACTACTACTACATACAAAGGTTTTCTAAAATAAATTTCACCTAAGTTTGTTTTGATCCTACTTGATTAAAATTTAAAAACAATTAATTTTACTGGTATTTTTTATTCAATCATACGTTATCTTACATCGTTGAAAAGAGAATAAAAAATTCTATTCAGTAACCTAAAAAAAATATGGCGCCCATATAACTTAAGGAAGTTGATACGAGTACCTCAAAAGCAGCCATCTTGAATTTTTGTTTGACACCAATTTTAAATTGGTCTTATCGAAAACAGCGACTTTTATGTAAAACTTTTTTTTGTATCTCTTATACTTACAAAGATATTTGACATACAAGAAAATGACAGTTTTTAGTTTTTTTTAATAACTTTTGACTGGTTCAACATTTTGAAGTATTTCAAACAGATTAAATCAGCATATGAAACTGCAAAACATTACCCATTTAACCAAATCTCCATCTTCAATGATAAAAAAGTTATCTATGCAATCCCACTCGATCTGGGACACACTGTATATATTTTTTGTATTTTTCACCAAGATGAAGGCTTTACAAGATACTTCTTTATATTTGTATCGCCCTGTGTTATCCAGTTCAAAATTAGCTATTTTCGTTGCGGTAGGTAAAATAGTTCAAAGGAAGGAACTTATAATCAGTGCTAAAGTTAGCAACAATAAAAAGTAAAATTGGTAATATACAGAGTCCGGCAACAATGGGCAAGTAGGAAGGGTGGAAGATATTTCTAAAACTATGAGAGTTACGTAAATATTTTGTATATAAAAGTGGCAGGTACGTAGGTGGTGTACATTATTAAGAGAGTTTTGATTATACAGAGTGGCTCAAAAAAGTGTGGCGAATCAAACTTACTTTTTATTTGAATGCGATGCCCTATACTTAGGTAGCTTAAAAGTTTTGCATTAAAATACTAATCAGTTTGATGTATGGGTCTGGTGTTCTGGTGATATAGATTTTATGTAAAAAAATGCTGAACTTCAGGCGGCTGCTGTAACAGATAACAATTGAATGAAAAAAATTATGTTTTTCGTGAAGTACAGCTTTCGAGTGTAAAATGGTGTATCTGGGTGTTAGTGCTACACAGGGTGCTCAAGTAAATGTATGCGTATTTGAACCAGATTTAGAAAATAAAAATCCATCCACTATTGAAACCAGAAATTACAAATACGAAAAAAAGCAAGAGAAAATTAAATCTAAAAGCAATTGAATTTAGGGCTAGGAAACGAAATATCAGAAGAAAGTTCATTAAAAGTACTTTTCAAAAATACATATATTGCAATGGTTTACTGCCCACAGCAATTCTGGTTGCCTAACTAACACGAAAATGGAAGAATTTCAAAATGAGCACAGAATTAAATATTTTATTTATTGCAAGAAAGTCAGTAATTTTACACCAATAAATGCACTTGAGATGAGTAGCAGTAATTATAATTTGAGTGAGAAAGGTTAGCATTAGATAGGGCAGGATTCGGAAGGGTTACGTTCAGTGTTTCAGTCAATGTTTGATATGCGGAATGGCAAACGCAGCTTAATTTGTGTAACTGACAGATTTTAGTTTAGTAACGTCAATGATAATGTGAATTTAAAATAATACAAGATGGTTTGTGAAGTACAGGAATTGTATGAGCATTATGATTAAAAGTTTGTCTTATCCACAAATGGCAACATAACTGACGGGTAATGCAAAGCAGTACGAGGAAGTAAAGATTGCAAAGAGCAATTAGGCTACCTATCAAAGGAAACAGACATCGTGCAGTGCTAAAATAAACATGTGAAACAGTGCATTTAAAACTGAAGTGATTAAAAAGCAGAGATTTTAGTGCAAAAGTGACAATTCTCAAGGAAAGACTATAGTTCATAAGTAAAAACATGATATCAAAACTCATTTTCATAAGAACAATTGTAAATCTAGGTTACTAGCTTGTAACTTTTATGTTGGGGGCAGGAGGTGCTCCCAGTTTTTATAAAAAGTTATTTGTGTCAGCCAAAAGTGGTTTTTTCATATTCACCAGTGTACAGAGCATCTTTAAGTGAAATTTTCTTCGTGGTACGACATCCCAATGACTGGCGATCAGCAAGTTATCAACCAAGTGCGATCAACTTCGGAGCTTCTTTTCGACTACTGGGAGGTATAGGCCAGCAAGAATCGTATGTGCTACGCTTGGAATAGACCTTTATGAGTACCTGGGTGTAGAAATTTGGAAGAGAGAGCCGTCACTAAGTGTGTAACTGCTGTGACGTCACTAGAAAATGTATCCAGTATACGAAGCTCGGAGTTCAAGGAAAAAATTCACAGAGAACCCGTTGCAATAGGCCCAGAATTTTTGGGTTTCGTCAAGATCACACATCGTATGAGGTCGTGAACGTGGTCCCAGCTAAAGAGATTCATTCAGATTCGGGTAATCGAGATAGCGTCCCTTGAATTTGTGGTTTGAAGCCGATTTTGCAAGATTTGCCGGAAATAGAACAAATGCACATCGAGCGTCGGTTTACGTCACTGAAACAATACCAGATTAGCCGGAAATTACATCACATTAATTACATTATATTTACCTGATGTTAATTTTGCCATTTTTGGTGTTTTGGAATTCAATTTACACTATTTTCATACGTGCAGATCATTTTTGTGTTTAGAGTCAATTTAAGGTTGAAGCTGTGAGAAACGAATTTAAGCAATTGCCATACTAGTGAATTTGTCATACACAAAAGTATTTGAGATACAATTTGTTGAACCTACCCCTGTGATGAGAGTTTTATTTATTTATTTATTTAATTTATTTAATTCGCACTCAGCCAACAGCCGTTAGGCCAATTATAGGCGTCGCTGTGCATAGTTATGAGGACTTCCAACTCCACTAACGACTGCCATGATGTTGTATGACCGCCGGGACCAACTTTTTTCCGTGATAGCCGTACCACGAGGCGCCGAGAGATGCAGCCGTGGAACTCCCATCTAAGTTCTGACCAGAGAGAGCGTAATGCTAAACAGGAACTTTAATTCAATTACTTGCAAATAGATAAGATACATAAGAGCAATAAACCATTTATTTAGCAGGTAATTACATCATTTTAATGAGCCCTGAGATTGACACAGAATTCTTGATTAAAACTATTTGATTTATAAATTGTGGTGATTTGCCCTATTTATTATTTACATTTTTACTGAAGCCTTATATTAGTAAAGGGCCTATTATTACAATATACAGGGTGTTCTATTTAAACAAATCGAAATAATAATATTCGCTGATTATGTGCTCTCTGTATAGCTTTAATACTCAGAGCACGGACTAACAAATAGTTGAACAGTTAATGTAATTACGTACAGGATTTTCGTGTATTCACTTTTGTTTTTTTAATCTGATTTTATTTGATCCTGAAATTAATTTATTCCTGCATTTATCTTTTTTTTTCTGTTTATTATTTCTTGTATGAAGAACACTGGCTGGATTTATATTTTCTAAATCAGGCTTTTTCTTTTGTTTGAAGAGCTCAAGTGTTGAAATTATCATTTTAATAGCGTTTTTTCTTATCTCTTGAAATAAAACATCTTAAGCAGCTTAATTTTTTTTGTATTCAAACATGAATATCTGAAAAACAGTTGAATTTAGATGTATGAAGTAACATATCAAAAGAAAGGTTATTCAAAGCCATTTTCAATAATACAAAAATATACAGAGCGGGACATTTGTAAAAGAAATCGAAATTATTAAATTTGTAAATGTTGAGCACCCTGTAGGAGAGAGGGAGGCACAATGATACAATTTTTGTTCTAATTATGATTTGGTCGAAGACAAAATATTTGATTCGATTTTTAAAGATTAGGCTTACAGGCTGTATATTTTTCTTTCATATGATACTCGATTTAAGTGAAAATAAAAACAGTGATGAAGTTTTTACAATTTATTTTAATGGTTACATTTGCATCAAATTACCTCTCTGGTGGGGTAAATTGATACAGTGCTGGGGCACATTGATACACATACAATACAGTAGAACAAAAGTAATTTTGTAGGCAATATTTACTGAAGTACAAGATTAGAAATTGTCGGAAAATAAAAAGATCTATTTTGGCGAAGTGTACCACTAGCAGCAATTTGGTAGTTTGAATACCACATCTTCTTGTAGCACTAAACTGATGTCTTGAACATTAGGAAAAACAAATGCCCTATTTTCAGTTTTCTTTTTCTCTAAAAAATTGACTTCCATTTCATGTTCATTAAACATTGTGGCAATTTTTCCAACAAAGTGTACAACTGTTTTCTTTGTTAAAAACTTGACGACAATGAAATCGCCTACATTTAATTCATCATCATCGCACAACGCTGGCAGCTCTTCATCACTGACATCGTGAATTGAATTAGATAAACTCATTTCCACTTCACTTCGAATATTTTGAGTCTTGTTTGACATCAAATTGCAGCTTCTTGGATACTTGCTTACTTTGTTTCAGAATTCTTTTCTTAGAAATATCCTCTAATCTTGCTTTTGTGGTGTAAATGCAAAACTTTCCTTGCCTCAGATTTTAAATCATAATCAGCAGCAGCAACTCTAATTGATTTGTAATGTTTAATGACATCGATTATTGCAGCCTTTATAGCTTCTTCGTCAATGAATGCTCTTTATGTCTTTTTGAGATAAGTGCGAACTATTTTCATTAACCTGAAACATGTAACACATCGTCATATAACATACTAAACTTTGTTCTATGACTAAAATATTATATAGAGGCACATTGATACACTGCATCAATGTACCTCTCTTATATATGTATCAATGTGCCCCAAATGCACTCCGAAACAAATAATCACATGTTGCATATTTAACCTTACAGTGTATATACTTGGTTGCAAACAATGGTTCAATAATACTTACGTTTAGGAATGATTCCACAAGCAACACTCTATTACTACCACGTTAGTAAAACCACACACATGTAAAAGTTATGAAAAATTACGTTCTAATGCCAAAATAAAAACAACACATGTAACTACACTTGTACTATATTTTCCATAACTAAATTTTTATGGCAAACACCCCACGAGTGACATCGTGTGGTAACAGTTTGAAACAAATTGAGCTCTTCTGCCGGGAAATTTTAAATGTGTATCAATGTGCCTCATGTGTCATTGTACCTCTCCCTCCCCTATATACCATTAATACCCACATCCACTAGTTTACACTCGCAAGGTAGTTCATGGAAAACGTAATGTTTTGGTAACATTTTTCTTCATTCAGTTGATTTCTGTTACTTACAGCAGCTGCCTGAAGTTTAGCATGTTTTTACACAAAATCGTTTATATGTCAAAAACAGTTAACTTTAGACCCATACAATTTTATATCAAATAGGGCATTTTTTTATAAGAAAGTAAATTTGATTCGCCACTTTTTTTTAGCTACCCTGTATAATCAAAACTATTTTAGTAATGTACACTACCTTCGTGCCTATAACTTTTATATACACAATGTTTATGTAATTGTCATAATTTTAAGAAATATTTTCCTTCGTCGTTGTTGGGCCCTGTATTTATCTAGCTGTTTTTTGCATTAGTTTATAATTTTTTCTGTCTAGTATTATTTTGTGGAACTCTTGTTTATGTGGTTAGATTTTTATGCATGCCTATAACTTTTGTTCTAGGCTTTATTGAATTTAAGTACCTTCACATAGGTACAAATATAGAAACATATTTTGTATTGTAGGTTAGTGAGTTAAGCCTCTTCTGTCTAAATTATTTTGCTATAAATGAAGTTGTACTTAGAAAGAACCCCTTAAGAGTTACGTGACCTGCTTCTAGAAGTAGCTTTTTACGAAAATTAAATTTTCTGTTGTTTAGAATTTAGTTCAGGTATTAATCATCTGAACATGTAACATGGATACTCTGCATACATAAATGTTATTTCTGTCCAAATCTGTGCTTGTGTTGTATGTTTGTAATTTTTCTTCTGAATTGTACGATGTTTCCTCTTCGTGACTGTTCTTATTCTAATTATTTTTAAGTTTGTCATGGTTAATTCCTCTTGTCTTGCATTACGTACTTCTAACAAAGGAAGCATGAGATGCATCTTCGTAACAAAGCTGTGTATGTGCTACAGCACTTGCTGCTCGTTTAATGCTTTTTATTTTGTAGCTACACGGGCAATTCACAATCAGCCAGCTGCCCATGATGACGGGGACTACGAAGTAATTACTGCCTATGTCATGGAGGACAGTAATTCTGTAGGTCAAGAACATGAAATGCACTCCGGGCCGCCGTCAATTAAGGTAAATTTAATGTTTTTCTGTTATTTCATCAATTTTATATAAAGGCAGTTTTGAAATTCTGTTATTAGATGGGCATTTAAATATTGGAAATTGAACAGTTTGAATTATAATTTAAATAAGTATAAAATACTTTATCAGAAGTAAAAATACATATCTGCAGCTTTGTGACGTTTCATACTAAAGTTTGCTATTCTAAACTAGACAGTATGTCTTTGGATTGACTATGCAAGAGCAACATTTTTTTTCCTACTCACTGTATAGGATACTGCACATAATGAACAAGATGCTGCTTCTCTGTTAGTAGTAGAATCAGTACACAATCAACCAAGTAAAGTACATTTCTTTTCTATAATAATTTTCAAGGTCATTTTTCTAGGGGATAAGTTGCATTCCTGCAGGGTCCCTAGTTTTAATAATGTTGGTACATTGATTTTTAGTTCTATTCTTCCACTAAAAAAATGGTTGTAATTTTGACAGATATGTCATAATTTAATATCACTTGCTTCATTTTTGCATTTAAAATATTTCTTGGTTTTCTTTTTTTATCTGATTTTATTGATGGTGATGATGATTCCATGTTAAAAAAATAAATTTGTCAAGAGTTCAAATTAAGAAACTTTGACATTCAAAATTGACACAGTAAATCGCATATTCAAAAGAATTTGAAGAAACGGAAAGTATGTTCCTAAAAACTTATTTTTCATCAGACTTTGAAACCAGAAAATATGCAAGACTACACACCCTTATTATTTCTGTGATATTGGTCTAGTGTGCAGCAGTCTTACATTTTAAATGCTTAAAGGTGCCAGGTGGTGTAGCTTGAACAAGCGTCCACATTCGATCAGTAGAGTTAAGCAACGCTCTTTCTGGTCAGAACTTGGATAGGAGTTCCATGGCTGCTTTTCTCGGCGCGTCGTGATACGGCTGTCACGAAAATAGTTGGTCCCGGATGTCATAATAACATCATGACAGTCGTTAGCGGGGTTGGAAGTCCCTATAAAATGTACATTGACGCCTATAATTGGCCTAACGGCTGTTGGCGGAGTGCGGAATAATAGTTATTAAGGTACCAAGGGCATTATGAGTAAAATAAGAGCCCAAGATTGTTAGTGTACTAACCGAGGGCCTTTGGCCCGGGGTGTGTACAACAATCGCGGGCTCTTAGCTCATAATGCCCGTGGTGCCTTCAAGGTTTTATGACCTACCAATTTTCTTACCTAATTCATATTCGTATTCAATTCATATAATTACTATGATACAGTATTTAAGATTGATCTAGTTAGCTGATCTAAGTTAGATTTGTGACATTAGCTGAGCTGTCATTAATTTTCATTGTGACAGTGGTGCATAATACAGTTGTATCCATGGAAACAAATACTGTTAATTATTCATAATAACCCTAGTGTTCTTATGAAGAAAATAATTGCCCTGGAGCGTTATTTTGTATCTAAGATACCTTAAAATAGAGTCATTAATTTCAATTAATGTACTGGTAGGACATAAAAAAATTAAAATAAAAATAAAATAATAAAACTAAAAAAGTACAAGTTGCTAGTATGAAGCTGAAATTTTGTATTTAGGCTTATTCTTTCATTATTAATAACTTTTTCTTAGAAATTCAAAATTAAAGATACTTCTGTCTTTAGTTATTTTCATATTTTTTATTTTATAACCACCGCTTATACCAATAATTTCTTTGTAGCACTGTGGTTTTTATAAGAAGCAAAAACTTTTATAAAGGATGATTTTTAAGAAAAAAATTAAAAAGTTTTCCCTCTTGTAAATTCAATCCGGGACATACTGCAAAACAGATGTGTGTAGTTAGTCAAATCACGATTGCACAGGCTGTTTCAGTGATTAAGTTGCAAACTTTAGGAGTCATACTAAAATAGTTTTATAGAAAACACAAGAATTCAAATAATATAAAAAACCTCAAAAGTGAGAATTAAAGCATATGCATAATATCTGTATTGTACAAGTTTATTGTACTCCACCGCATTTATTGCGCTAAGTCCACCCGTTAAATGATAGATATAGAAAAGTAAACAACTAGAATCTAGTTTTCAAAACTTTTAAATGGAAATTGGGAAATTTAAATTCTGGTAAAAGTGTTTATTCGCAACCATATATGTAATGTTAACATTCCTGACCTCATTTGAGTGGGGAAGTCGTACATTTCAGCCCGCTATTTCCCGCAGTCACTTCCGCTCAAGTGCGGGAAGTACATTCCCGACCGCTGAGTAGGTAGGGACACTGGGAATATCGTTGATCCATTCATGCGCGTCACAACCTGTCGTATCATAATATAATAATTTTTCCAATTATTGTTTAGAATAAAGTGGTTGCGAATAAAATAGTATACAAACCTCAACAGGAAGTTTTCTTAGTCCCTCGAGATAATAGCTGATTTCGACGCTTCGCGTCTCAATCGGCTAACTAATCTCTCGACAGTAATGAAACACTTTCCATCTCGCGCTGTAATATACTATTACCCACAATCGGTTAATAATAGGTACGTTTCTAACTTTCAAAGCAGTAGGGAAAACGAGTCATTGTTTACTTTACTTTCCCAGCTAGCCGGGAAAAATTTTCCCGCTAGCTAAAAGTTACTTTTAATGAACTTGTCGTGTTACTTAGCAACAGCGTCGCAGTTTCCTTTGTTAAAGTGACTTATTAAACTGCGATGAAAAACTCGTATGATTAGGAACTTACCTAATTAAATAAATAATGACAAAAATCGATTGTGAGTAAAATAGTATACTTACATACCACGGTGAAAAGTTTCATACCTGTCTCGAGATAAAGTTAACCTCGATGCTACGCATCTCAGTTAACTACTTAATCTCTCGACAGTAATGAAACACTTTCCACCTTGGTATGTAATATACTATTGTTTAGTAACAGCTGCCTTCCTGGTGGAATCAAAATTTGAGTTGGAAAATAAATAAGCAGCTAACTATTCATGATATTTAATTAACGTTTTATTAGCTTAAGCTAACTTCTGTAGAATTCTAAATTATTTTATACGTATTTTATAATGTGAAAACTAAAATGAGAGAAGGAGGTTAGATTTTACAGAAATCAATGTATGCTTTTATTAGTCTTACTATTATAGAAGATGATATTAACAGGGAAGAATTGACACGTCCTTTTTTATGTTATAATAATACATTGATAGATGATTCTTGTAATATATCAAAGGTCGAAGTTTATGTTGTTAGTGAATATTCGATGCAAAACAATGTGTAAATAAATTCTACTGCGCAATGTCAAAATGAGATTGATTAATTCAAACAATTTTTATTTTAAAAGGATATTTTAATAGTTAAAACAATTAAGTGATATTCTATTAATCAACATAAAATTAATAATTTTAAAAGCATACTGTTAATTATTTGATTATAAGGGTTTGAAAATGATTTTAGATAATTAGATAAGGCTATTTCACAAATTAGGCGTTTTTGTATTTGTATTTTCCCTTTGTAATATGTTAGGGGAGTCAAAATTAAAACTGTGGTAATTGTCAACTGCATGATTAGAAAGAGCAGTATTAGGTTTATTTGGAGTTGAAACAGAAATGGAAACACTTGGATTAAAAACTTAAGCAATAAGAAACTATGACAAGATGTACGGGATGTTTTAAAACTTGGACCAAATTTCAACATATATAACCAAAAAAACAAAATTCCAAACGAGAAAATTATAGTAAATAATGAAAACGCAGTTGGATCGTTTATTTTTACTTTTTACCGTTTCAAGATAAGAACAAAAATGTGATTAACTTACCTGAAACTTAATTTATTTGAATTTTCTCTTTATTGTTATAAAGAAATCTTATTTTGTAATTGCTCCTAACATATACTACTACTACTACTACTACTTATCTGAATCCTCTTCTACCGTTAGGTGTAGAGGTGTTCCTAACATATACTATTTACAAAAAAAGTCATACTTTTTTTTAATAACTGGTATAAAAAATGTTGACTTAGGTCCTTTCACAAATAAAGAAAAATTTTACATTTAGAAATGTATTTTATAGTGGCAAAGATGCAAACGTTTTATTTTAGTGTTAGAAGGTTTCTATCTAACTTACATAATAAAAAGAAAATATAAGGATATCATTCATAAATCAGAAGTGGTTGGTGTTCGAAGTAATTTTTTGTTAGTAACTGCTTCGATTTGACTCTTTGTTTCCTAGGTACCGCTGATTCTGTTGTTAAATCAGCTGATTATAGAATTTTTGAAATATTACTGTTTTTTCATCATCTGTTAGCTTGATAAAGTATTCATAGAATATGTACGAAAACGAAAAATCACAGACAAAAGCTTTATTTTCTACACTACACGAGCCTATGGTATCATTGAAACAAACTGGTTCAGAAAAGAAATAAAAACAGATAGATACTTAAACTATAATTCTCAAACTTCTATAAAATATAAAAAAAGTGTGATTAACAGTTTAACTGACTGTGCTATTTTATTATCTTCTAATACATATCACAATGAAAATATTAACAGTGTTAAAGATATATTATTAAAAAATAATTATCCTATTGCTTTCATCAACAGTAACATTAAAAAAGAATAAACAAACTTAAATTGTAATAATTATAATTCAACTATTGATTTATACTTTAACTTTTTAGGACACCAATTTAACAATTATTAAAATATTAATAATTTTTTGATGTTTCAATTCTTTAAAAGCTAGTATGACACCATACTAAATTTATGCCAAAATTTACAAGTAATTCTTTTCAAAAATTATTTAAAAAAATGTACGTTGCAAACAGAAAATTGTATAAGAAATTTACTAGCAAATTTATGCGTAAATTATTTAGAAACACTTTCTAAATAAGTAAAAATAAATGTGCGTGTAAATCTGTGCAGATGATAATTTTACACTACAAATTTAGGTACCTAAGCTTTAAGTGAATGTAATGCTGCTGCTGTCAAATATAACTATTTACTGTCGCTACCATGCTCATGATAATTAAAAGAGAATTTAATAAATTCAACTCACTATTTAATTAACGCCAACGGTACAAAGTTTTAGGTTATGTTTGTGTGTATCTATCCAAACACAAATTCAGCCAACTTTACTGCACATAAATTATAAATATTCCTAAAATGTTTTACTACTGCGCAGGTTTATAAGAAGAATTACAAAAAAATGTTGAATACCATTTTCGGGTTAAGAAAAATTTCAGGAAAAATTTACCAATAATTTTTCTCAAAAATTTATTCCTAAATTTTCTCAAAAAAATAGTATCGTGTCATACCAGATTTACATATCAAAACATCCACTACTATTAAATAAAATATTAAAGAAAAAATAACTGCAATATCATTAAAAAATTATAACACTATTGGAAACGAATTTTTCAACAATTTAAAAGCTAAAACGAAAATCAATCTGAATCAAACATAGATCAATTGTAACAACTGCGAACTACATATAACAAACAACAAAATCTAAAAAAAGAAAACTTAGTATAAAATGGAAATATAAACACCAAATAAACCTAATATTGCTCTTTCTGATCATGTGCTTGACAATGATCACAATTTTAATTTTGACTCGCCTAAAGGGGAAATAACTTACAAAACTGCATAATTTATGAAATTATCGAAATTTAAAAATAATCAAATTCTTTTAATTATAAAACTGACGTCTAAAATCTTAATTTTATTTACTATAATCTTCTCTAATTATCAGAAATCATTTTCAAACCTTTATAATCGAATAATTAACAGTACGCCTTTAAAATTAATAATTTTATGTTGGTTAATAAAATATTTTACTTCTATATTGTTTGGCATCAAAAACTCATTAATAACACAAAATTCGATCTCTGATAAAATATTACAAGAATCATCTATCATGTATTAATTATAACATAAAAAAGGGAATGTTAATTCCTATTCATCAATATCATCTTCTATAATGGTAAGATTATTAAACATACATTATTTTCTGTAAAATTTAACCTTTTCTTCCATTTTGGTTTTCATATTATAAAATATAAAATATTTTAGTATTCTGAAGAAGTTGGCTTAACCTTATGAAACGTTAATTAAATGTCATGAATAATTAGCTGCTTCATTATTTCCCAACTCCGAATTTTGAAATTCTATATTGCGTATAATTTTGAGACTATATTAAGCACGAGTTTCTGGGAAGCTTTTTTATAGAACAGAGCAGTCTTCATTGGCTACAGGAAGTTATTAGCTCCAAGAAGAGTTGCCTTTAGCTGAAATACTAGCTTTAGTTAAAAAACTCGCACAACTTCATTGCGGTTCACAAATACTTGCAATATATTAAATTCGAGAACGGCTACATTGAAAGAACACAGCAACATCATGTTGAAATTCCTAGAACAAAATTCTCACTAGTGGAAGTATCGATAGTCCCATGATAGATTTTTAATAGTTCGCAAAAAGGACTTCAGGCACTCGTAGCAGGAATGTATCTAGAGCTGTGGTTTCTTATTTAGAATGCAACGTATTCGAAATGGTGATAATTAATTCACAATATGCATTTCTTAATTAATAGAATGTATTTAACTTAGTTGTGGAATGCAGCAATTTGGTTGGCGACATGATTACAACATTTTACTACAGTATGATCGAAAACTTTCAGCGTCTAGAGCAGGGATGAGCAACCTTTTTTGACAACGGGCCAGCTACAAATTTAAAAATGTTGTGCGGGCCGCAAATAAACCTAGTATAAGAAATTAGAGAAATCAAACACTCGTTAATAGAAATATTATTTTAAAAAACGGCAAAAGATATACTTATGTGGAAGATTATTTAATGAGAAATTTGACATAGCTTCTTTGGCATCAATTGGTCTATATTTGCAGATATAGATGGCACAGCAACTCGGACGCAGCTCTCTAACCGTACACTTCTGTGCAATAAAATTAAGCACACGTCTTATGACTATTTTTCACAATATGCTAGTTTGTATAATTTTGGTCTATTTTAATTGCGTAGCAGCAGTTTCAGTAAATAAAATACCATAACTTAAAAATAACACCTTTATTAAAAGACCAAAACTAAGACCTTTCGAAAAAAACCCGCGTACATCATTTAATCTCGATCGGTGATCGCTTTTTATTATTTTCATTGTGGAAAATAATTGTTCGCAAACATAGGTGCTTCCAAAAACTGTCATTATTTGCTTTGCTTGTGCACCTAATTGTGGGAATTTTTCTAAACTCATGTAATTTTGATAGAAATTATGTATTTCAACGTTTTGAAATTTATTTCTTAAAGCGTGTCGTTTTGTAAATCTATTAATTCCATTTGTAACTCATACGGAACTGTTTCCACTTCTATCTTATATAGTGAAGAAAAAATGTTAAAACTGAGAAAGGTTTTTTCTGATCTAAATATTTTAAATCGAGATTCTAATTCCGTTATTAATTTTTGTAAATGATGGGCCTATTTTCGAGTTTCTGAAAGAGTTGAAATACCCTTTGAGCTTTGACTTTACGCCGCTTGCCGATGTAGCGTGTGCGGCACATATGCGTAGCGTCAAACGAAGTCGCCCGGCGTAACATTTCATATCAAGAAATGCCGATGCTTAATTTTTGGAAATTATGGCATCAGTGTCCATCATTTCAAAAATTAAGTTAACACGTCTAGGGTACAATGAGGTTGCGGGACACTAGGAATTTTTAAAAGTCAAAATGTAAAATCGTTGAAGGGCCGCACGAGAAAGAGTGCCGGGCCGCATGTGGTTCGCAAGCCGCGGTTTGCTCATCCCTGGTCTACAGGGCTGTGGAATTATTTTGTCAAAAAATGTTGTTGGCAGTCGTGGTAGTAAAAGTCACATTGGAATTTTATATCTGTCAGTTTAAGGTTATGTCAGGATTGTCATTTCAACAAATACAAACATTTTTGTTGAATAGCTAAAAATGTTAGTAACAAAAACTACTGCAGCTATTCAAAATGATTTGCTGCATTTTCCATACACAGAACCACCTAGTGCTCGGCATTAAACATCCTGTAAAAGTTAAGTTTATCTGTCAAATTGTATAGGTTATATTATTAAGTAACTTTAATCACTGCCAACATAAATTTAATTTTAAAAAAATCCACATCCCTCTAGACGTTGAAAGTTTTCGATCATACGGTAGTAATCACTGAGGAACTGATTCAATAGTGGTCCAATTGGCACCAGATATGATAAAAAGAAGTAGGATAAGTAGGCTTTTACTGGAGACTTAACCAAAAGTAAGGAATCAGCTATTTTTAAAGTATAAATTTTATTCTAGAAAAGGTTATAACAGACAAATGCCCTTTTATTTTAGTCAGAATTAAAACTGCCAAAAAGCTCTTATTATTCTAATTCAAATATTATGTTATGTATCTACTTTGTATTTTATTATTGCATGTTATTTATATCATCAAATTTTATTTATTACGTATTTATTAATTAGTTTTCTATTCTGTAGCATATTAATATTTTAAAAAAATATTCACATATTCTGAATGAAAACTAATGTAGTTAATTATAAAACTAACTTTTTTATTCCACAAAAGATATTTTGTCATGATTGTCTCAAAAGTCAACAATACAAATCATTAAGTAGGAAAATGTACTGAGCTGGTATACATGTTCTAAATTGTAATGTTTGAATATAACTGTTTTGCATGGGTTTGCGTCTGTGACTCTTACTTTAATACTTAACTACATTATAGAAGTGTTTCATGGTTCTTGAATGAGAATGCGACTTAACCTGTACTTATTCTTACTAACGTTGCTTGTGCTGCGGCGCGCCTTTAACAGGTTAGCGCTAGGCAGCGCCCTTCTGTTGGACATGGGTATTCTGTAGATTATTCAGTGGATGGGATGAGGCATGCTCGAACTCGTGATGGTACTCGTGTTAACAAAAAGGTAATGCACCCTCTTGCCTGCTACTGTAGATCTATCAATCCTTTTGATGTCCCTTTTAAACTATCGAATGAAACTACCACTAACCTGAGCTTTTGACATGTTAAAATTGTGTGTGAAGAATAACTTTGCTACTTGGTGTTTCTAGAGCGTTGACTCAATAGAGGAAGTTCGTTCCATCAACTCATCAGAAACCAATAACGTGGAAGCAAACAGTGAAGTAATTGTCGACAATAAAATGTTGAGCAACGATGATAATTGGACAGATATTAACTTAAACGAAGACACTGACACTGTAACTTCCAAGGAAGACTCGAGAAACATCCAAAATATTTCGCACTCCCACGCCAGCATCGTCGACACCGAGGGAAACATACAGAGCCTAGCTTCAGAAAGAGGAGATAAGCTTCACCCCGACATAGCAGTCGTTCGAGTGCCAGAGAGCTTGATCCAAACGCCAACTCAGGTCCATGCCGACGATTTACCAATGAATAACTTAGTCGAGCACATTTCAGTTCCTCCCCTTCTCGAGAAGCATCTCTGACGCAGAAACTAGAAATGGCCTTGGGATCGGTCTGTCCCTTGCTGCGTGAGATTATGGTCGACTTCGCTCCGTTTCTGTCGAAAACTCTGGTCGGCTCGCACGGCCAAGAGCTGCTCATGGAGGGCAAAGGCTTGACCACGTTCAAAAATAGTAACTCAGTTGTAGAGCTAGTAATGTTGCTGTGTTCACAAGAGTGGCAAAATTCGTTGCAGAAACATGCTGGCTTGGCATTCATTGAGCTTATAAATGAAGGCCGCCTGCTGTCGCATGCTATGAAGGATCACATAGTTCGAGTCGCAAACGAAGCGGAATTCATTTTGAACAGAATGCGGGCTGATGATGTTTTGAAGCATGCGGATTTTGAGGTAAGCTGATGTTAAATGAGAATTTCTTTTCAGCACTGAAATATTTTTTTGGTGCTCATGAATATTTATAACGTATTATACTGGGTGATTTTTTTTCATTGTATAAATATATTTTAAAAACTATAGTAGATAGAGAAACTGGCTAAATGTGAAGAAAAGTGCAGTTTTATTTATGAGTTTGATTGAATATTATCAATTCGATAGGCAAAAGTTTATAAAAATACATTTGGATTTGCTATTGTGCGATCTTGAATGTCTGACGGACCACCATGTGACTAGTCACTCATATTTTCTATTTTCTTATAGTCACAATGTGCCCAGACACTATTAGATCGAAAGGAAGAAGAACGAATGTGTGACCATCTAATTACAGCAGCTCGAAGAAGAGACACAGTAATTGCAAGTCGACTGCTGGAGAAAATCCGTAATATAATGTCTAACAAACACGGAGCATGGGGCTACATGGATCCTATTGGTGCCAAGTAAGCTACGTTTTAATGTGTGTGCTATGTTTAATTCGTATCGTCTGGATAGGTTAAACGAATTTTGGAAATTGGATGCTTGGGAAGACGACGCCCGTAGACGAAAGCGCTTTGTCCACAACCCACTGGGATCCACTCACCCCGAAGCCACTCTGAAGGCTGCCATTGAACATGGAGCACCTGAGGATGCAATATTGCAGGTAAGTGTAGCCAAGTCGTGGTGATTCTCAGAAATGTATTGCAAATTTTATAGGCTAGAGAAGAGTTTCATGCTCAATTAGCCGTATCAAGAAATCAGCAGCAAATGCAGACCAGTGACCTAATGGATGACAGTGAACTCTTGACGGACGATCGGGACCTGGACAACGATTTAACAGGTGCGTTCTTAATTTGATCAAGTTGTTGCATCCAATTGATAATGTATATTTAATCGTTTTAGGACCTGTAAACATCAGCACAAAGGCCAGGTTAATTGCTCCTGGAATCGTAGCCCCCGGGATGGTTTCGGTCACTTCAACAGAGTTGTACTTTGAAGTGGAAGAAGACGACGAAGAATTCAAGAAAATTGATAATGAGGTAAGTGTATTATTGTACATGTCAGATTTTTGCCTTACTTTCAGTTTTCAGTTTTTACTAATAATAACTACTCTGAAAGTGAATGTGCTTTAATTTAACATTGTTAAATGGTTTTAAAAGCTGAACAAATTGATTAACTATTATAATTATTTTGATCAGCAAAATTAGGACATTAGAGCCAAATAATATCACGGATTTGAGGCGTTTTTGTCATTATGACAATGGATAAAGTTAGGGAAAACTTTGCATTTGATAATAAACCGCTATCCTTTGATAAACTAACTAATTTTCATTGTCAACTCGTGTAATGTCATAGCAATCATGCTAACATCAAAATAAACAAACAAAGGAACCAAACTCGTTATATTATCTTTGTACTGTTTGAGGCTTTTGCGGTTACTCGAATTATTCTCCTTAGCATAGAATTTCGGCTTAGACCGCGTAGTATTTGTATATGAATACCCAGCATTTTCTGGCTTAATGTGCCTTGCACCTTGTGAAGTCGAGCAAAAACCCGCGCGATGGTCATGCTCTCTGGTGGCTCGTGTAGTTTGAGTATCTTGAGAACGAGGATACTTAGGCAGATTTAGCCGTTTTGCTGTTTGTGCATCCATATTCACTAACGTTTCGCAAGACCTTGCAGCTTGCATCATCAGAGGGAAAGTCGCAGTGCGCAATGCTGGGTATTCATATACAAATACTACGCGGTCTAAGCCGAAATTCTATGCTAAGGAGAATATATTATCTTTCCAAATTATGCTCGAGCTGCCTATTTAAACTCATTTGGGTTTTCTGTCGGCAACTTGATCCTACAAACCGTCAGATAAAATGACTCGTCCGCAAGGGTTCGTCATTTTATCATGGGTAGTTTGTATTCTCTTATCTTATCTTTAATGGACCATACCTTGCAACAAGTCATTTCGTTGCCTCTTCATTAGGACTTCAAATTGAAATAAGGCGTCTCATACGTCTTAGTATTTTTTAAAATTAATTGCCCTGTTGTTTACCTAGCTAGCTCAGTGCTCAGTACACATAAAACTCTTACTTTGACTCAATTCTTGTATAGGAAAAGTGTGCTAAAAACAGAAAGCTGGCCTGTAATTTGTTGCTGAAAACGACACAAGAAAGCCAGTTTGTTTACACAAAGAACCATAGATCTATTGACTTAAAATTCACACACAGAAAACAAATAGAATATCAGGAATTAATTAAGAATGTATAATCTATGTGCATTAGCTGGTTTCTCCTCGCATCAAATAACAATAAGATCAGTATATCTGAAAAGCATTTACATTTAAACGACGTTAAAAACACACCAAAGTTACTGTCCTTAATACGCGAATATTAAATTGCATTGAAATCCACCGTCAGGATTTGATGCCTAGAAACCCATAATTCACCTACGTATTTATTTGTTTATGAAGTGCATTGCTTTATGCTCGTGAAATTTGCACAATGCCTGAAGTGACCGTTTATCGCTCAAACATATTCTATACCAGTGTGTTGTGCCTGCAACTACGCTACTGAAGTAGTCTAAAAATTCTGCGCTATTACATACAGGGTGAGTTGGGAGGAACGGACCAAACTGCAGGAGTGTATTATTCACGTGAAAATAAATTTAAAAAACTCAAATGTTATCTGATTTTGATTTGTTTTTAAGATACGCATTATTTTTATTTTAGCCCTTGCAATAAATGATGCATTTCTCGATTGTTTGCAAATGATTACGTCTTAAATGAACATAATGTCGATTTTTTTACAAAAACTCAGTTAAATTCTCCATAAAAAGTTGTTTTTTGTAATGCTAAAAGGAACTTGAAAATAAATGAAAATCGGATAATAACATTTGAGTTTTTACTTCCTTGTACAATAAAGGAAGTATCGGATTCACCCCAAAACTTCGAAATTGAGTTTTCAACAGATCTTTACGTTTTAGAGTCCCCTGGTCCCAAAAAATTTTTTTTTTTATTGGTCTGTCTGTCTGTCTGCCTGTGAACAGAATATCTCAAAAACAAAAAGAGGTATGAAGTTGAAACTTCGTATATAAGTTTTGTGTACTATGTAGGTGCGACAGCAAGCTTTTGAAGAAAATCGCATAACCGGAAGGTGTTTACTCTTGTGATTTTTCAGTTTTTTTCGATTTTTTCAAAAACGGCTTTAACGATTTTTTTCAAACTTCTCATTTTTATTAAATTTTTTATGTGTATTGATGTGAGGTAGGTGATTTTCCAGTAGAATACTTCGAAAATGGGTTTCTTTGTTTTTTTTCAAATTTTTTATTAACTCCTATTTTAAATAGAACACCCGGTATATTATTACATTTCAGCTTGGAATTTAGCGAAAATTTGTCTTTTGAACTAACGCTGTATTTTGTACCGTTTTTGTAGAATTTGCAATTTTTGAAAATTTTTGACAAATGCTGAAAAATCAAAAATAAAATTTTTGGCTAATTATAAGATCACTGGAAAAGGAAGTTGTGTTAGTGTATTACACCAGATTTTTTTTTATTTCGCCTTACTTTCACGTGTATAATATAAGCCGTTCACGATCTTTTTGGGTCAGGTGAGGCTATGACCATCTCGTAATTTTGTTGGCAGAACCTCTGTTGCAACTAAACTCCCTCATGGAAATTGACACTTTTTGTGTTCGGTTTGGTTGTTTTCAGTTTAAGGTTATATTTTCTGAATAGGTACATTATATATATTAGCAAGACAGAGGCGCTTTCGATTTGGTGTTTGTATGTGCAGGAGTAACTTGCTCTAGTGCAGCTCGACGTAACTCAGAGTAGTTTTAAATAATACACGTAAAATCACTTCATCACAGGACCACAGAATACTTTCGATATTCTATGACGTGACTTAACCTATTTTATGCTGTCATTTGTTGTAATTTACAGCACTAGGAGACCGTTAGATACTAGCGGCAAGAACAGTAGGCAGTTTCGTTTGTTTATCTACTAAAAAAATAACAATTTCCCAAAATGTTAGGTTATTCATGTGAAAGTTCACCAAACAAATGTCAAACTAACCTAACTAATTAACGGAGCAGTTGTGGAACAGTAAAACCCCAACCATAAAGCAGGTGCACGAGGGGAAGAGGGAAAGTAAAATTGAGCAGATCTGGAGCAAAATGTTCTTGCAAACAATACGCGTAGTCATCTACCCCGAGTTGCACCTAGCAGCTCGTGTGTGCAAATCGAAAGCGCCTCAGGCCTTTAAGGCCCAGGGCTTTTTGAGAAATTTCTTTCCACTTTTTCCTGTCTTCAGCTTCAGCCTCCCAGTTATTTACTTTTAACTCTTTCAGGTCTTCTTCTATGCACTTTAACCACTGTATTTTAGGTCTTCCTCTTCTGTTCGTTCCTTCCGGCTCTTGGTAAAGCAGTTGTCGAGGTATTCTTGTTTCTTCCATTCTTATTATGTGTCCTAACCAATTCAAACGATTTTGTTTTATTACATTTACGATGTCAGGTTCACGGTATTTTTTTGTATAGCTCTTTGTTTGTTCGCCTTCTCCAGAGTCCATCTTCTTTTATTCCTCCGTAGATACGTCTTAATATCTTTCTTTCAAACACGTATAATTTTGATTTGTCCTTTTGTCTAGTGACCAGGTCCCCCCCCCCCCAAAGGTTACTGCAGGTCTTATAATTGTTTTGTATATTTTCACTTTAGTTGTGAGGGAATTATTTTTTGACCTTAACACTTTACTTTGAGCTCCCGCACTTTTTAAGCCACTAGTTATTCTTCTGTCAATTTCATTCGTTAGGTCTTCATCGCCTGTTATCTCCGTTCCTAGATATGTCACCGATTCTACTCGTTCAAAAGTGTAACTTTTGCTGCTGTGATCACTTTTAATTTTTAGTTGCTGTATTTCCTGATGGTTATTAACTCCACTTACTAAGTATTTTGTTTTTCTTTCGTTAATTGCTAGCCCGTACTTTGCTGCTTCTAACTGTAACTTTTTAACTAAGGATTTTAGTTCTTCTTCAATCCGAGTCATAATCGCCACATCATCTGCATGTGCCACCAGATTTTATTTTCTTTCTTTCTTTATTTTTTTAAATTTTAATCTAATTTTATTTTTATTTTCACATTTTGTATGGGGTTAAGTGGTAGAACAGACTGCTATTAATTTAGCATGTCTGAACTTCGCCCCTTTGAACCTTGTTTTACTTTTACCTCAGTTACTATCTAAATTATGTTGCTTTTATTTTCTTTGGTTGGTTCAATAAACGGCATTATTATTATTATTATATGCATTCCTGAGTAATTGTTATTTCGTTTAATACCGCTTTTTCTTATTATTACCTCTAAGACTAGGTTAAAGAGGGTTGATGAAATTGGGTCCCCCTGCCTTAGCCCACTTTGTGTTATGAATTTTTCAGATAATGTACCTTGAATTTTCACTTGGTTAGTAGTGTTAGCTATTGTCATTTTTATCAGCTCGATTAATTCCTCAGGGAGATTTAACTCCTTCAGCGCTTCTAACATTTTTGTTCTACTTACGGTGTCATATGCTTGCTTAAAATCAATGAATAGCATATGTAGTGTAATCCTCTTTTTCATGCATTTTTCTTGGGCTTGTCGTATAGTGTGGATTTGGTCCGTCACTGATCTGTTAGTTCGAACGCCGCATTGGTACTCGCCTATTTCTTTTTCCGCTTTGTCCTTAAGTCGTTTGTTTATTAGCGTTGCTAGTATTTTACAGCTTAAAAACTGAAATGGGTCTGTAATTTCCACAATCTAAACGGTTTCCTTTCTTGTAGATTGGACTTATTATTGCTTCATACCATTCGCACGGCATTCTTTGGTTTGCGTATATTTTCGTTATCAGTTTTACGATTCTTTCAGTTAATTTGTTTCCTCTGTATTTTAATAGTTCCGCACATATATCGCCACTACCGCTGCTCTTATTGTTCTTCAATCTTTGAATAACCTGTTCGATTTCCTCTTCTGTTGGTGGCAGACATATTTCTTCATTCTTTGTAACAACTTCTGCTTGTTCGTTCGTTGCCTGCTCCTGTTCTGTGTTTGTAAGCAAATGTTCATAGTATTGACGCCATCTTTGTACTACCTTAGCTTACTTACTTACTTACTTACTTAATCCTAATGTCTTTCTACCCTTTCGGGTGTAAGACGTGGGTGGCGTTGAGTTATTGTCTAGGTTCTCGTTTCCAAATTTCTTTCCAGGCTTTTCTGTCTTGCGCCTTTTGCTTCACTTCGTTCCACTGTACGTCTCTCCTTTCTGCTGCTTCCCTTATTACTTCTAACCATGTTCTTCTGGGTCTTCCCCTCATTTTCTTTCTCATGGGTTTGGCTTCTGCTACTCGTTTGACTATTTTATCGTCTTTTCTTCTTATGACATGTCCATACCATCTTAGGTTTCCTTCTTCAGTTGATTGTAGTACAGGCTTTGTTTTTAAGTTTTTCCTGAAGGTTGAGTTCTTAATTTTGTCTATCTTTGTTTTTCCCTCGATTTTTCTGAGAAACCTCATTTCCGCACTTTGGATTCTGTTTTTCTGGCTTTGTGTAAGCGTCCATGTTTCGGAACCGTAGGTAAGGATCGGTGTTGCTATTTTTTTAAACACTTCTGTTTTAGCTGATTTTGGGATTTCTTTTTTCGCCAAGAATTTGCTCTTTATCGCATTAAATAGCCTTCCTGCTGATGCTGTTCTCTCCTTTACTTCTTCATCTAGTCTCCCGTCCTGCGTTATTGTCGAGCCAAGGTATTTGAAGCTTGGTACCTGTTCTAATTGTATTTCTCCTATCTTTATTTCATGCTTTTTGTCTTTCCTACTGGCTATCATCGTTTTCGTTTTTTGTTTATTTATTGTCATATTGAAAGTTTCTAAGTTGTTTTTATATCTTTCTAAGTTCTTGTTGAGCATTTTTTCGTCTTTTGCTACTACTACCATATCATCTGCGTATAAGAGTTCTGAGATTTGTATATTCTCCATTTTCCAGTAGCCCACTGGGTAAGGTATTACCTCGCTTTTCGCTTGTTTAACCCCTTCATCTAACACTAAGGTAAATAGCAGAGGGCTTAGTATGCAACCTTGTCTTACACCTTTAGTAGTTTCAAACATTTGTGATCTTTCTTGCCTGACCCTTACGAAATTTTTGGTTCGTGAGTATAATGCCTTGACACCATTAATCAGTTTTTCTTCTACTCCTCGTTTTTCTAATATTCTCCAAATGTCTTCTCTGTTAACTTTATCGAAGGCTTTCTCAAAGTCGATGAAACAAAGGTGTACCTGTCCGTCTTCTCTGATGGCTTTTTCTATTATTTGTCGGATTATAAATATTGCATCCATTGTACCTCTGTTCTTCCTAAATCCCTGCTGCGTGTCTTCGATAGTTTCTTCTAAAGTTTCTCTTAATCTTTTCTCTAAAATCCTTGCGTATAGTTTGCCTACTGTACTTAGTAGCGTAATACCCCTATAGTTATTGCAGTTCTTCCTGTCCCCTTTCTTGTATATTGGGGTTATTATCCTGATTTTCCAGTCTTCTGGAGCTTCCCCAATGTTCATTACCTTGTTCATTAGGGTTTTTAATATTTCAAGTATTTGCGCTTCTCCTGCCTTTATCATGTCTCCAGTTAGTTCATCATATCCTGGCGCTTTGCCTATTTTCATTTTCTTTATTGCCTCTTCAATTTCTTCCTTAGTTATGTCTTGTTCTGATGTTTGCCTTACTATTTCTGTAGGGTTATTGCTTTCCCGCATGTTTTCTTCCGTGTTTATGTCATCTGCACCCTCTAATAAATCCCTAAAATATCGTCTCCATCTCTCCATTATTTTTTGCTCCTCTGTGATTATTTCATCTTCTTCGTCTTTGATGTTCATAAGTGTGTCTCCTGTGCTTTTCCTTGCATTTTTTATTGCCCCGAAGAAAAGCTTTTGGTTTTCGTTATATGCCTTCTCCATTTTTTCTCCAAATTTTACCCAGGCTTTTTGTTTTTCTTCTTTCACTAATCTTTTGACCTCTCCTCTCTCTCTTTTATAGCGATCATAATTTGTTTGCGTTTTTGTGCTTAAGTATTTTTTCCAACTTAATTTTTTCTTTTTAATCGCTTCTTTGACCTCCTTAGTCCACCAGTGTGTTCTTTTTGTCTGAGTATTTACTATATTTGTAGTTCCACATATCTCTTCTGCTGTGCTTAGAGTCGCTTCTTTCAATATAGTCCATATCTCCTCAGTAGTACCGTGTGTTGGGATGTTTTTACACTTTTGTTCTAGTTTCTCTTGGTATCTGATTTTGTATTGGTTCTCTCTTAGTTTGTGACATCTAATCTTTCTGTTTACTATCTTTCTTTTCCTGTCTTTTATAGTTCTATCGTTACCCATGTCTAATTTCATCACTAGTAGATAGTGGTCGCTTCCAATTTCCGAACCTCTTTTAACTTTTACGTCTCTGACTTTGTTCCACCTATTTGTACTAACCAGGAAATAATCTATTATAGATCTTTCGTTTCTATTTTTGGCTTCCCTTGTGATTTTATGGATTTCTTTATGCTGGAAATGGGAGTTGGTAATTACTAGTTCATTGTCCAGACTCAAATTTATTATTCTTTCTCCGTTTGAGTTCTTTATTTTTTCACCTTGTTTTCCTAGACACCATTCTATTCCTGTGGTGTTATTTCCAACTCTTCCGTTTAAGTCTCCCATTAATATGACGCTACTGTTGCTGTTGTCTAGTTCTTCCTGTAGCTGTTGGTAGAATTTGTCTTTTTCGTCTTTGATGTCATCTTCATTGGGTCCGTAGGCTACTATGACAAGGTATTCTTCTTTCCCATTTCCTTCCTTGAACGTAACTGAGAGTATTCTTTCGCTTACAAAATTCTCATTCTTTACATACATCATTTTGTCTTCTTTGAGTATTAAAGCAACTCCAGGCCTTGCATGCTCTTCTGTTTTCACTCCCGACCATATCATCCAGTAGTCATTTGTTAGTTTCTTGGTTCCTTTTCCTTTCTTCTTAGTTTCAGTAATCCCTAGGTAGTCTATTTTTGTGTTCTGTATTTCTGTGATTAGTTCCTCTTCTTTCCCGGTAATACTTTTTGTGTTCCATGTTCCTATCTTACTGTATTTTTCCTCTTTTTTCTCTTTACGCTTTTTAGTTCTTCTTTCCAAATCCTTATTATCCGTTCCATATTCCATATTCGTTGTCCTTTTTCTTGCCGTAATCGTTATTGTGTCACTATTGGATTCTCTATTTAGACCTTGCACGTTCCAATTAGCTAAGTTTATGTTTGCACTTGAATTGACCTTGTTTTTATTTTTTTCCTTTTTTCTTTTTTGCTGTTCTTCAAGTCCGTTTCCTTTGCCTGTTTCGTCATCGTTAAACCATCCTTGTTTAATGTATTTCGTTTTTTTGGAGCTGCATTTTCACTGTTTTTTAAGCTTCCTCCATCCTCATCACTCCAGAAAAAGTTCTTTCCATCTATTTCCATTTTCTGATACCCCACTTTTGTCTTTTTTCCTTTGCTTTTTTCCTCCCTTGCAACTTTTCTGATAGCTGCTTGAATTTTTTGTTCTTCTTTTGTCAAGTCACTATCTATATATATTTCCTTTCTCCCAAGTTTATATTTTTTCTTAAGTATTTCTATTTTCTCTTCAAAATTCGTTAATTTGACTAATATCATTTTGTTTTCCTCTTTCCCAATTCTGTATGCTTCCTCTACAGTTACTTCTGCTTCTAGTTCCTTCTTTATAAACTCTTGTATTTCTTGCTTAATATTCATTTTGTTTGGGGCTGCACCTTTAATAATTATATTATTTCTTCTTTCTTTCTTTTCCTGTTTTTGTAATTTATTCTTTATCAATTCAATTTCCATTTTCAGTTCTGTTTTTTCTTTTTCCCATTCTTCCTCCTTTTTTTGTGCTTCTTTCAGTCTTTTTATTTCTTCCCCGTATTCTCTTAGTTGTTCATTTATATTGAAAATTGCCGTTTTTGTGCTGCTTGTATCTTCTTTGATGTCTTTTATCTGGGTTCCTAGACCCCGTATTAGTTCTTCCAGTTTATCCATATTTTTTTGATTCTCGTTTTCTTGCTCCTCCGATAATACGTATTTGTCTTTTATACCACTCTGGATTTTTTTTGGTTTTTGTGGGCTTCCGGTTATTTTTGCGCTTTTTTGAAATATTTTTAGTTGATCTTGTTCCCACTTTTCGAAATCTGCCGGGGTTTCTGTTTCCCTTTTTCGTTTTGTAAAGACTTTTACACTCGGGCTTCCTTTATCTTTTGTTCCCCCGCACTTTTCAGTCACTTTATTGTCCATACGCGTATTAGTGCTACCGCCGCTTGCGTATGTTACGCCACTGGTCCGAACTCGCGCTCCGCGACGTTTTTATCTCCGCGTTCGGCGGGTTCTAAAATGCACGTAAGTTAATGTTAAATCACTGATTCCTTATCGCGTTCCGTCTAAACGCAGTTTAGGCTGTTGCCCCGACCTTGTTGATACGCGCCGTTAGCACGGGCGATCTTGTGACTTTCGTCGAACGCGACTGCTTGACCTTATTTATTGCGATTCTGCAACCGCTTTAAAATATCGGAAAATGATGCCTTTACGATTCGCCGCACTTTTTGCACTCTGTTTTCCTGTTGCTACTACTTCTTAGTCTTCGATTTGCCGTTAGCTCGCGAAAATTTGGTGTGATAAAGCCCGTAAAACGGGTTATTTAGCGCCACTGCAAACTTTCACGTCTCACACGATCCGCACTCGAAGCTCTCTACCTTAGCTTCGTCTCCTATTATATTCCCTTCATGGTCTAGGCACATCGTTATCTTTGGTTGGTACCCCTTCTTCACTAATCCAATGTTTTTATAAAAGGTTCTTGTGTGTTGTCTGTTATTAGCTTCTTCAAGATCTTCTAGGAACTCTCTTTTCTTAATTCTATAGATTTTCTTTACTCTTCTTCTTACTTCGTTGTATTTTTCTTGAAACTCAGGTGTCTCGTTTCCTAGCATCTTTGCTCTAGCCTTTCTTCTTTCCTTCAGAATTTCCTCACATTCTTTATTAAACCATCCCTTCCTTTTCTGGTTTGTATTTGATTTCAAATTGTTATTAGCAGCCTGTGTTACTACCTCTTTTATTATTTGCCAGTCAGCTTCTATTTCTGTCGTTTCTTTGTTTGTTTCCACCTGCTTGTCTATTTCCTGATTAAATTGCATTCTTAGTTCTTCGCCTTTTAATGCTTCTCTGTCCCACCTTTTCTGGCTTGTTTTTACTGTTTTCTTTCCGTCTGCGTTCAGTAATTGTAGTGTGCATTTGATACCGACCAGGAAGAGGTCCGATCCTACGTTGGTTCCTCTGCAGCTCTTAACGTCATCCACACAGTCAGCGTGTCTTTCTTCGATGAGCACGTTATCAATTTGGTTAATTATTTTGCCATCAGGACTTCTTCACGTTTCTTTGTGGATATCGTTGTGCTCTCACCACCATCCTTTTCTCAGCCGCAAAATTAATTAATTCTTGTCCTTTTTTATTTGTTGTTTTGTGTTTGCTGTATTTACCGACCATTGGTTGGTTCCTCTCTTCACGCCCTAGCTTGGCATTGAAATCTCCTGCTATCATTTTTATATCATATTTTAGTATCTGGTCATACTCTTCGGCTAGTGCTTCATAGTATTTCTCTTTTTCCTCATCGTCCGCTTCTTCTGTTGGTGCGTGCACATTGATTACGCTAATCTTTCGATATTTACCTCTCAGCCTTAAATAACATAGTATGTCACTAAAAGCTTTAAATTGTATTAAGTGCTTTCTTAGAGATTTTTTTATTAGGAAACCATTCCCTAACCGGTTTTATGTTCCGCCACTGTTTAGGAAGGTATACTCTTCTATTTCTGCTAGATTCGTTATATTTGTTTCCTGGACTGCAATGAGATCTATGTTATATCTTCTTAGTTCTATTACTATTTGTTTCAAGGCTCCTTCACTATTTAGGCTTCTTACATTCCAGCTGGCAAAAATTAAATTTTGGTTTTGTATTTGTTTACTTTCCTTTCTATTTTCCAGAATCAAATCAATTTTCATGCTTGTTTTCGTTATCCTAGGTCCATCCTTTCTTTTTACTTTTAGTTTTTTGGTATTTGCTTTAAGCTCCCTCCATTTTCATTCGACCATTCATACTTAACTCCATCTATGTCCATTTTCCGGTAGCCTACTTTGATATTCTTGCCATTATTCCTCTCCTCTCTTGCAACTTTCCTTATCGCAGCTTGGACCTTTCGTTTATCTGCAGTTAGATCGTTATCAATGTATATTTTCTTCCATCCCAGCTTATATTTCTGTTTCAATACTTCAATTTTTTGCTCAAATGTTTTAAAACTTACTACGGTAATCCTCGGTTCTCGCCTTCCCACTCTAAAAACTTCTTTTATATCGGTCACCATGCCCGTCTCTTTCTGGAAGAATTCAGAGATTTCTTGCTTTTGGTTATCACCATTGAAATTAGCTCCCTTGATAACTATGTTTTTTTTCTTTTTATAGTTGTTCCTTGAGCGATCTTATTTCTTCCCCATAGTTTTTCAATTGCTGATTGGCACTTCTTACCTCTTCCTTTGTGCTACCAATGTCTTTTTTAATTTCTGTTAACTGTGTTGCCATTTCCCTTATTAGTTTTTCCAGGCTGTCCATGCTTACTGATAAATCTTTATTTTGCTGCTCTGTATTTGAGGTTACTGTTGGTGGTGTTCTTTGTACCCGGCTTTTCTTCTCGAAAACTACTGCTTCCTCTTGTTTTCTCTGTGCTTCTTCTTGTCCCTTTCTTTTGTTTAAATAATCTGCTGTAGATCCTATACTGTTCGACTTGTTGTACGTCGGTGTCATTCCCGCTGGCGGGAAAATTTAAATTTGCCGCCCGCGTTAATAATTTGAATTTGTACGACCTTGTTATCTGCTCGCGACGCGCGCTTGCGCACTGCGCAGTATTCTATAAGTTAACCTCTTTTGGTTATGGCTGTTTCCACTCGATTAATTTTGTTTCTGACGTCCACCAGCGTCTTAATATTACACCTGCAATATTACTCGCACTCGTATTTTTTGTAGGAAACTCGTATTCACAGTAAAAAGCCACTTTTGTCCACTTAAAATCGTTATAAAATGGGACGTTATCGCGCGCGATATTGACGTCGCCAATTTTCAAAACAATCCGAATAGGTACAGGTACAATGTTGCCGGATATTCTCTAGTCTCCACATCAACTCGCGTTCTTTTAAATTTGGTATATCCTTTTTAAATTGGAAGTAGCATCGTTTAATGGAAATTGTTTGTTGTAACAAAATTATTTTGGGCATTTTGACTTTTCCTTTGACGGAAATTAAAATTATTTTTAAACATTTGATAAATCATTTATTTTCTTACGAATATTAAAATAATAAATCTGGCAATGGGGTGGCAAGAAAATGTCGAACAGACACTGACAGAAAAAAAAATTGCATCCGCTAACATCATCAAATCAGTTAGTCCAACATGAAAAGAAAAAATCATAGCCAACTCTGTCCCAAAAAGGTCGTGAACGGCTTATACACAAATTTACGCCCGGTGTGTCTATTTCACACCATAATCAAGTAGCACACAATATTGCCTAACAGCATAATAGTATATTATACATCAAGGTAGCGAAGCGCAGTATTATAACCTGAGCGCATATTAGATACTGAGCGCGCAGCGCGAAGTATCTAAAGCGCCAAGGTTATAAGACGATTCGCTACCGTGGTGTATATACTATTTTTTGCACTACTAAACAGCTTAATACCTAAATTCCCAACAAATTTCGAAAATATTTTAACTGTCAACCTGACAATACAACTCTTTAAAACGTCAAAATTAAAATAGTCATATTTGGTAACTTAGCAATTTATTAGTTACCACGGTGAAAATTGTTTATTTTACTTTCTCTCCCTTGGTGGAGAAAATCAACTTCACGACCTAAAAAGAGGCCAATAAGGATGCGTTCTGAGACTAGTAGTGCAAAAAAATATTTATGTTAACACTAGATGTGACATTTAGCTTGCATTACTGATATGTATGTCGGAAATATTGTGTAAATTATTTGACAAATATATCGTTGTCAGTATTATCTACATGTTACTTAAAAATAATTAGGTAATATTGGAAAAAATATTATTTATATCTCTAAATATAAGAAGCCGAATTGTGCAGTTGGTAGGTATGGTTGGTGTATAAAAGCGTATAATTTATGCTAAATCAGAGAGGTCACGAAGAAGTGGAATTTTAATATAAACTGTATCATGATTTTATGGAGAAGAAAGTGCATGGTATGATTACAATTAATAGTTAAACTGCTACAATCTACAAAGAAGGTGTTCTCTGGAATTGAATGTTGTATTGGGTTTATTGTTAGCTGATTAAATCATATGGTGTGAATGACGTAGCATTTATTGGTTGCGGATTTCGCCGAATTTCATCTTAGAGTAAACATCGTGTGAATTAGATAGAAGGCATTTCATTTGCTGGCTTCTAGTTGGAGTTGACATCTTGTCAATTGGATAAAGGACGTTTCATTTAATAGGAGTTGTATCTTGTCAAAGTAGACATCTGGTGAATCGGATAAAGGACGTTTCATTTGCTGGTAACATACATCATTGAGCTTCTAGTTGGAGTGAACGTTTTGTGAATTGGATAAAAGGTATTGCGATACTAGTAGGGGACACTGTCTGGTTCTTGATGGAAGTAAGTGGGCATACGGTCGTGTTTGGATGAAGGACGTTTGTGGTTGTTATTAGGTTGATGTACAGAGAAAAGCTTCTTTGAGTAGAGGCAGCGCATTTGGAGTGGTAAAGAGGCAGACTAAACTACTTGGAGTAGTGACAACTGCAAGTATTTGTAGAAAGGGCTAAAAGTATAAACATTACAATAAAGTGAATTGAATAATAGGTGAGCGGATGGTCCTGCGAGCGAAAGAGGGTTTTAAAAATCGCTTCCCCGCTACCATGCTGATACCTGTGGTAGTCATTAACCCCTAAACAAGGAAACTCTTCCTCGCTTTCAACGGGCAAGGCTAGCCACCTGCCGGGCCTAAGAGCAAAGAGGGCTCATAGAACCACGTTGTGGTTAAAACAGACCACTGGCTTATAATAAGAAGAAGAAGAGAAGTGAATAATAAAAGGAACTACTTACATTTTACATGTTTATCAGATAATTGGAATTGTAACAAATAATGTTTGACTGATTTTTCACTCTTATAATTTTTGATATTGACAAGTATAGAATTGTCAGAAAATTTTCAAAGTAAGCTTTCATTAAACAAAATGACTTTTCAGGTGTAACAATAATCTGAAATATGCATGAACCCAACCTGTTTTTTTAAGAGTAATTGTGTTGTGCTGGAGCTAGTAATATTTAATAACACTAATAATTAATAATTTATATTGAAGGGCATAGGAATTACCTAAAGTCTACTTAAAAGAGAATTTGTTAAAAACTAAAATAAAATAAGAAAAGTCAAATGTAACAGTTAAAGCATAACAAATATTGTAAAAATATAAAATCATTACTAAAGAGCGGATTTTTAGGCACTGAAAATGTGGAAAAAGGCAGGCAAATAGGCACAATAAAAACACAAAATAGGCGTTAAAAAGTTTCAAATAGGCATCAATAATTCACACATGATACATAATATACGGACATTTTGTTTTTCACCACTAAGTACTTTAGATATCTTACTTAAGGGTCCTCCAGCGGTCTTGTTGAAAATGTTTCACAAAACCAAACTGTTATAAAATGCACTAATTACACTTTGTTATATATCACACGATTCCTATTTTAACAAGGAAAATCGCTAGCATTTTTGATTTAAAAAAAAAGTAGTAATAAGAAATTTATTTTAAAAAAACAGATAAAATATACACTTCTGATACTCCCTGCGAATTGTACACGTTTATGTCGTATCCGATTTCAAAAAACTACATGCCCCTAGAAGCACAACAGAATGAGTTACCACGCTTGCATAAAATATTTGGTTTAAATTATGTTTTAAAGATAGTAGAAGCAATAATCTAATTGAGTCCGTGGCTATTGAACCATACGAGTAACGCTAATATTTTTTAAAGAAATGGTGACCTACTATGCCACTAATGTTGTAGACCATATCTGGTTCATTTACAACATTAAGTAAAGGCAATATTATTCACGTTTGTAATTACAAAATGTTCCTAAATCGGGCCCAGTAGTTCATAGTTTTACCGCTGCCATAAGTTGGCGCTGTTGATATTCCGAACGCTTATGGCCGGCATGGGAAGATTACAATAATCCTATTATAAGGGTGCATAGAAATTCGAGAAACCAGTCAACCGAAAATTACAAAGAGAATATTACATTTTTAGACTTTTACCACTTTTACATGCTTTTACGATGTCTAATTATTTATTTATAATTAAATAGCATATCGTATTTTTATTCATAACACTCTTTCAGATCTCAGGATTGTTTAACGCTCAAAATCTTAGTTATTTCAGATGTTTATTATTAAGCAATTACATATAATACAGTACGTACCTGATCAAATCAAATAAAAGAAAAATTCAAATGTAATAATATATTTACAAGATTTTTACATAACATGTATTTTATTTTAAACCTAGATATACATCCCGCAAAGGCAAATTTCTTAGACGCCGTGAATCTATAAGTTCTGGAAGTAAAGAATTCATATAAAAATCATCTAATTTAAATGCCATGTTTTCCCAGAATTTCTTATCCCTACGAATTTCTTCGATGCAGACTCCTTTGGGGGTCCAAACAACGAAGTAACAAACTTCCTTATTTGCTATTTGCAGTTGCCCTTGTACTTGATACATATATTTATGTTTTGAGTTTAATTTTAGAGAATCCCCTTGTAACGTACAAAAAATTTTTTTTCTCCAAAACTCCTTCTTGTGGTGTTAAATTCTTACAAGACGCTGGACATTTGATTTCCAGAATTGCATCGCCGATTTCTGTAACACGATCTGGACTTGCAGCTAAATATGGCTTTGCGCTATCAATGCAAAGCTCTATAATTTTTGTTTTGCTGCCGTAAACGGTCTCAAATGCGTCGACTGCGTTTTCTTCATTTTCTTGGCCGTACACTGTAAATTCATTACCTAAAAATTTTGAGTATAATAACGCTTCTACTGTTTTAGCAGTTGATGTTGTGTAGCGCATACAACAAATTGTTCCAAAATTTGATGCAGTAAGACGAAGTTTTCTTTCTCGCTTCCATAATTCTGAAAGAGCTTGTTCTCGAGTATCTATTTCCAGTTGTTTTGCGTCGGTTGTAGATATTTGCTGCAAACATTGATTTTTTTGGATGTCAAACGCCTCTTTGTTCCTATCCGTCGCAGCATGGTAAATCATCTTTGTGCTATTTTCTTCCAGAGAAGCGCTTGTTGTTGGAGTTTCTGGAGTGATGTCGCTCCATTCGTTGGGCATTTCTCCATCATCGAATGTTTTTTTAATTAAACCACAACTTTCCTCTGCTGTGGTCTTACTATAGGTAACAAACATCGTGTTATTGTCAGTATCGGGTAAAAACGGATAAAACATCAACCTGCACACACCCTCAACAAAACCTAACTTTTCTATGTTTGAAGTTCAACATGCAAGTGCTATAATAATGACATATTCCTCAATAGGGAGTTTATAAATGACATACCTAACATTACACTGCTACTATACGTACTATACTACTAATTAATTCCAAAATGAAGATAGGTAGCAATGAATAATATTTCAACTTATAAAACTAAATTAATCTTTTTATTGAAATAAGTAGTAACGTAAAATGAATGTAAAATGCGAATAACAAGTCAAATAATATTCTAGAAATCAACTTACCGGATTTTCCACATCCTTTTGGCCAATAGCCGTTTACTTTTCTTCGCTCTGCTAGGTTTTCGTTCCTTATGTGTAAAATTTCGTCCCATTTCAATGTTTGTTAGCTCAGTAAGCACAATCACACAAACAGTAACACTGTAAACAGGCTCTTTTCACAATAAATTACGCGTGTTGAAACCAAGAGATTTTCAACAACACTAAGAAAGTTTAGGGTTTATCTTTGCTTTTATTTAATCATTGCTCATTCCCTAATTACCTGCAATAGGTAATTATTACGATTTAGCATTCCGCATTAGTCGAAATATTTAAATAGATCCGTTGCCTAACTCAAATCATTAGCAATGCAGCAGATAAGGGAATATTACAAATGTAATGCAGAAGCGTGGTGAGTTTAATCTTTAAGCCTTTAATCTTTTGAAATGAAAAATGCCAGCCGTTCGGTTGTTATCTACTGCATAATGGGTTGTATAACTTTAAATTTCTAGTTTTACTGTAGTTTTACATAGCGCTGGAGGACCCTTAATACTCCTAGATCAGGATTTTTATTTAATACAGACTTCAGTTTGTGTGCTACATTCGTATGTTTTAAAGAGTCCTCAACTTCCTCCAAAATCTGGAAGAAATCGATTAAAGTTAAGCCTGCATTCTCTAACTTAGTGATACTGTCAGCTAAACTTTAAAATTCGAAGTAATGTAGAAAAGACTAGCTTATTTTCTATTTCTTTCTTTAATTAGGCACATTTTAGGCGGTAAAGCTGAAAATAGGCAGTAAACTAATGAAATAGGCATTATAGGCAAAATAAAATACATGTTATTAATTTCCTTAAGATTAATGCTAAATCTACGAAAGGCATTTGCCTAAGAATCCGCTCTTTAATCATTACATACAGGCAGACCTTGCAGTTCGCGGATTTGCATTTCGCTGATTTGATTTTACACGGGGCACTTATGTGCTCCCTTTTCTTTGCCGTTCGCGGATTACTTTGCCGTTCACGCATTCGGGATGGAATGCCAACGTTAACTGTTTCAACTTTCACACACTATATAAATAAAACAGACGTATGCGGTTTATGTCATGAACACCTAAATAACATTATTTATCACGAAATTGTAAACACACTTATGGAGCCTATTCCTTTGAATCTCTTATTACCAAATTGGACCTGAAATAAATTGTAAAATTATAACTTGAATAAACAAATGCACATTTGAGCTCTAGATTCAAGAGGCAGACTTATTTTACGTATGGAATTTTAGTTCAAGCTTTACTGTCTTCTCGAGCGTTTCTGCCGAAAATTCAATTGAGTTTAATTTTTAAAACACGAAAAACCATGTCGTCAAAGCGTAAAGTTTTTGCTTCAGATTTTCCAGACAAAAAACGCAGAAAAGTTTTGGTTTTTTGAGGTTGCATAGTATAAATAAATCTAGTTCATGGAACCTAACCCCGTTTTTATCATTAATGTGTTTACTTGTGGATCGCGGTTTTGCGCTTCACGGCATTCTTCTGGAACTAAAAAAAAATTAACATTGGTTCTTGATAATAACAAATACATATTTAGTTCAGTACATAATCTATCTTAAACAAACAAGTGAGTATTGTACTAAATCTATTAAACTTATTTAAAGCTGTACATGGAGAGTAAATAACTATTTTTGCCCTTGAGTAGAGATAGTACCTATGTGAAAATCGGTTTACTTATGAATGTTAGTGATAGCTGAAAGAAAGCAAATGTTATTAACGCACAACACAAAATATCGAGCAGATAAAACATCATTAGCTGTATTAAAAATTGTATACACTAATTAAAATAACAAATATGTTATAGGATTTGCTCTAATTTTTATTTAAGAACTAAGGAAGTCAAAGTTTTACGATATTGCTTTCATTGTTAGCTACATATCGATAACAAGAAATACGATATGTATGTCCACGCAATTAAAGTAGTTTATAATGTGAATAAAATATAAATATGTTTCATTATCATATCACTCATGGTTGTATTACGCAACATGCTTGTTTGTTGGACAATACCTTGGCTTTAAACGTTTAAACATTGTCAGTCAGCTATGGTCATGTAGTTTAAGTAATTTCAACCCATCTCATTCAAGCACACAGATTACTGAGAGTAGCAAATTGGCAGAAAATAATGTAGGTAAATAATACTAAATATACTTGACAATATATAAAGTTACAGAAACAGATTTAATTTATGAGATGCAATTAATATAGTCGTCCAATAATCTAGAATTTGGCAGAAAGATCCAAAATCCAGAAATTAAAGTCTGCAAAATCAATAATCTGCTGTAATTCTGTGTTTTTTCTATAGGCAAAGTGCCAGTTATGCAACTTTATGTGCTGTGTAGGTGTATTCTAAGTAGACTATATTCATGGACAGGGCCAGCACTAAAATGTTTACTGCTTAGTATTTGTACCAAAGAGCATATATGCTCTTTGTTTGTACATTATTTGGATCAATCAGAATTGAGGATTTTTGGTTTATCCGTCAATAAAATCTTAGTTTCACGGAAATATTTTAGCTTCGATGATTTCTAGAAAGCAGACATAATACCTGGATCTAAAGTAAATTCTTTATTTTAATTTTATTCTGCATTCTTGAGAGTAAGTGACCTGTTGTAGGTGTCATTTTGAGGGATTAAAGTGCCACTTTAATCTCTAAAGGATTAAATATTTAATTAAATGAAAAATAAATAATTTTTACCTTACTAATTAATAAATTTCCAAGTTACTATGTTTTGTCACCATCAGAAATTACTATTTTAATTATCATCTTATCAATTTTGTCCATTTTCATTGTTTGGTTCATGTTGGTCGTGTTTTTTATGATTGCAGCATATACCTTCTCTCTCTCTCTATTTTGGCATTATAAGCAACAAGTGATGTGTCAATCGTTTAATTTTTTTGATTGATTTTGAACATCTATTTTGAAAAACAGAGCGCTTTGGATAGACGTTTAGCATATCTACTAACTCTTATACGGTACTGTTTTGTACTTGTTTCTTAAAAAAAGCTTCTCGAAGATTGGAGAAATAAAAATATGAAGGAATTAAATATAATGGTCGTAGTTGCAATGGAACTATTCGTACCCTGTTCATTTTGGGCACCAAATTGCAACACGGCATTTTTATAAATTAGTTTTGCCCTATTTTACTGTGAACTAGCTCAATAGGGACGATATATGTCTTACCTTATTTACCCTAGTCGTGCTTTAGGACAGTCCCTGTTTAAAGGAACCAGAAGTTGAGCTGTACTCGTCTTAAGCTGAAAGTATTAGCTTCAAAAATTTACTTAAATTAAAGCCAATTTGTTTATACACCAATGGAACAACAAAAATATATTTCCTGTTTAAGAAACAATACTAAATAGTACTAGTCTTAAATACTAGACCATAAAGCGAGTGGCTGTTTCGACCTTGCAAAGTACAACAGTATCAAGCCAAAAAACTGCTTCTAATACGCATTTATATAACGAAAAATAATGCCCATCTACGCGTAAAAGGCTGCTTCTACTACGCATTCGTATTGTAACGACCTTGAAGCCGCGCTGACGCCTGACAGATGGTCACATTCCAGAACGACCTTGCAGCCGAGTCGCGGGCGACGGGTGAGTCAGCCGTCGGGGACGACCTCGGGGTGACTCATGCGTGCGTCAGCATGTGCCAGAATGTTCTGGAGTATCTCGACGCTTCCAGAATGGATCATTAGGCGATATATAAATAAGCGCGGCGAAAATAACAGGCAGTTCTCATCCAACTCGAAACGCGTAAAGATGCAATATAAATCAACCCGTGTGTACATAAATCTAGTGAGATAAATAACGCGTGTATAACAAATAAATATAACCATATAAATCATTAATGTTAAGTCGTGTATAAATAAATCTGTTAGTTTATAAATAATGTGTGTTCCGCGTTTAATAGTTGCTTTGTAAATAGTTAAGATAAATCGTTGTAAATAAGTATTTGAAACTAGAAGCGGTGTATAATTTTTAAATAGCCCGAAACGTAAAATGTAACAGTATTAAATATAGTTAAGGCACACTTCTGACAGCTGTTTCTAATTCTCGGATATTCAAACGCCGGCGTCGTTCACGCTGAATCTATAACATTAAATCGCTCGCATAGAGCTGCTTGAAATGCCGGCTTTGTGCTGACAGTGCACAGATCACAAGAAAAGGCGCCCAAATGCCCTTTGATGCGGTATGACTTACTTGATGCCGGCCTTTATTGCGACTTCTGTGCTGCTAATTACACCGTAAAATTACCCAGCTTCATGACTTACTAATGCCAGTTGCGCAATATTTGGACTTGGCGCTCGTAGCTTTCCACGGCGATGCTTTTGCTATCGCGTCACTCGACGACGCTGCTACTTTCTTTGTTGACTTCCTGGCTCAAAATTGCCAACATGCACTGTCTACAGGACTTCGGTACCTATATATAGCTCACAGGCTCCTATCACAACACTTTTCCTGCCTAGTCGGTACCTCTATATAGCTCACAGGCTCCTACTACAGCACTTCTTCGGTTTAGTATTTTCCCCAAGAATCGTAGGAACTTCGTCGTCAACTGGACACCTTACAAAACTTGCTCGCCTCGCGTTGACTTATACACGTGAAATAAAACTATTTCATGCAGGCTTTCCTTTGACTTTCCAGCGCAGGCTGACGTTCTCCGTCAAAGCCGATTGTTTCCGGCATTTGTACGCGACAGGCGAGCCAGGCTAAGTTCCCGTTTGGTAGTTGCAATATATTCGTGCCGGTTAACAAATTTCAAACATGAACATCAATTTCTGAAGATAAGCACTTAACGAAGTTTACATGACCAATTTGTGGCCATAACTATTTTATTATTTAACGAAAGTGGTAATAACTTAATGTATGGAAAATTATTTATGTGATGGAATAATAGCCACGAGTTGTTCTGAATTCTATTGCATATACAGAGAAAATTGATGGTATTCTTATTAATTTACGAAGATTGTAGCATCTATAACTATATTTTTGGAGTATATTTTAAATTTCATGTAGTTCGTCTAACTACGCTTGGTATAATAAATGCCGTTAATTAAAGTTTTGAACAGAAAAGTATCGCAGCTTTTAGCATAATATTTTCCCAAGAGATTAAAAACCGCCACACACAATCTTCAAGCACATTGTGTACGCGGCCTACGTACTGGGTAAGTACAAATTCATTATCAAAACACACATTGCCGTACGCAAGACGTGCTGAAATTTATTCATTATGTTATGCAAATTTACGCCAGTTAACACGTAAAAATCAAATAAAATTAACGAGGTTTCTATTACACATACAATATAAAAGTCGTTAATTCGCTTCTCCGTTTCATGAATAAATCATTAATCAAAGCTGGTTTATTGAAATTTGTGGCTGGCATTACATATTCATCAATGAATCCATAAATCATTCCATTAGGGCGGGGCCAGCTGACGGCTAGGTAAACAGTGAAGACTTATAACTTACCTGTAACTCTTAATAGGGCTCGTTTAGTTAATTGATGCTCAATATCGTGAAACCTTAAAATATAAGGTCAACGGGAGGCCGCGTTTGTGGCTTATTTACTGAAATTAATTTTCTGCTAATGTGCCAAGGATTGCCAAGATAAATTGAACCTCCGCATATGGGCTTTGCCTATAAGGCCAGATTTAATTTCTCTAAATTAATTTTGTAGTCTCTTGTGGGATAATTGCTTTTAAAGGAAAACTTGGTACAAAAGTAGGACCTTCATTAATTCCTTATTATGTACATTTATTCAGAATAAACACTATTTTTCTTGCAATGATAAAACAGAAAAATTGAAATTTTGATGTGGGTAGAGCTTGTATTAGACAAACGTGCAAATTGCTTATAAAAGCAAAATTATTATTATAAATAATGCCAACTGTATGATCCTCGTTTACGTTTTTACGCAATTAAGAATTGTTCATTCAAGCAACAAGCAAACAAAAACAACTCATGTTTTCTCTTGACTTAGGACATTCCGTGTATATTATTGCATTGCACGATAGCCCAGTCTCTTTTTAAATTCACTCCTCATTTTCAAGCACATGGTGTTCACGGGGCATTACTAAGTGTAATTTCTTAGGAGATAAGTAGTTATTCCGGAGGCAATTTACAGCAATAGCGCATTTTATGCCGCATGATTGCATGCAAACAGCTCTTTAATATTCAATTATTCATAACAAGATCGAGACGCATAAGTTGTGTGCATCCAGACGGTGTTAACAGAATGCAGTCGATTATTCCCTAGCTCTCTGACCTCTAAACGCAAATCGAATATCTGATATTAATCTAATTTTTGAAATTAAAGGAAATTAGTTGGAGGCGATTAGCGAGTACAGTGCCAATGCAAATGATATACCCTATTAACTGTATATATGAAGTTGGCCCTGATTTTTTTAGAGAAAACAGCTGGATTTCTCTACCTAAGAGATATAACTAAGTATATATGTAAAAAATTAATTACAGAAATACATTTTACAAGACAGACAGTTTTAGATAATAGCATCTCGCTTTTATATAAGCGAAATTAATTCAGTCTTTCTTCTTCTGCCACTTTAAACCTTGCGTCTAGGTTGGGTGGTGCACCTACTTTTCGGGTCCTTTTTCAGTATCCCCTCTACACTACCCACCCTAGTGAGTAAGTCCGGTCGGTGACGATGCAGTGTGACGCACTACTGAAGTACCATGTATACAAAGTAATAATTCGGCAAACGGTCATCAGGTGAAACTCTATTACATCGTTTGAGAATAAATTAAAACTTTGGTGGGGTAATAGGGAGATGGGGGGACATATTTAAACGTATGTTTTATAATTACCCCCTTCTCTATTTTGAGGGGTAGGGGGTAACTTTTGCATTTTTGGATTTGCTTTTTCTGTTACGGAATTATGATTAACTAAATTTTGATAAAATTTAAAAAGTAAATAAATGTTACGAGTAAATCAAGTTCACTTATTTCAGAATTATTATTGGTTTCCATGGAAATGAGTTATTTTTACTTAAGTCAGACGAGAATTTAGACGTTTTAACGATTATTATTATTTTTTATTTTATAAACTAATAAATCATAATTCCGTAATCGAAAAAGCAAATAAAAACATTTTATGTACACATATGTAGTTTTTTACGTAGATTCTAATTCTATAAACAAAAGTACGTCATTCTATTTAAAATTCCAAAGTTACCCCCCCACCCTTAAAAATAGATAGATGAGGTAAATGTCAAAAATATGTTTAAATATGTCTCCCCATCTCCCTATTACTGCACCAAAATTTAATAAAAATATTTTATACCATTTTCGAGATATCGCCTTGTAACATTTAAAAAACTCACGTAGTAGATATAGAACCACCACAGGTCCTTAAAACTAAAGAAAGATGATTTAACTCAACGAGCACCTAGTTGTACATAGCTGCGACTGTGTAAGTTTAATTTTTTCATAGATTTATACGAAAAACTAATTTTTCTTTTGCACAGAGCAAGACCATTTTCAATTGTTTTTAGTGGGAATTACCCGTATAATTGAAAAAATGAAAAGTGATGGCAGTTTTCAGGGCTCCTTTTTAATTGTGATTTTATATCCGAAAATATCTTAAATATCTCTTAGCGTCCTCGACTTACAGAGCGAAATTCGCAATTTAGCGATTTTGAAAATTTAAAATAACTCGCTTATCCAATAAACTGTTGAAAATCGGTAAAAAATTCCTTAATTATCTTTATTGAGTCTAAAAATTCTTTAATTCAGATTCCTTTTGGTACGTCTATGAGGCTGAGTTTTAAAAAATGCAAATCGTAGTTAACCCTGGCACTTTTCTAATAATATTTAGATTGTTAGTGTTAAAAGTAGCAACACTATAGTTATACGTTTAGTTTACGTAATATGGTGATGTATAACAGTAGGCTGCATTATACAGGGTGGGCGACAAAACTTGGAGCTCTTTACTTCTTGGCGACAAAAAACAGATTGACATCAAGTAGTATGTAAATATTGTGTACCACTTAAGTGACAAAAAAAGTTGTTCTGTTTAGCACTGCCTCGAGGTCGTAATGTTCAAAAGAAAGATATTAAAAAAATCCTTCACATTGATTCGAAATGTATCCAACTATTTTACATAATTCAACTTTTGTTCATAAATATCGTAGTAAGACTCCCTCATTAAGACACCACTATTAAAACCAGAGTCTACTATTTTCCACCACTTCCTTTCATCTAAGTGTATATTTTTAGAAAGCACGGAATGTGCAATTCGGCAGTGCTGTGATTAACTGCAGTTAGAGAACGGCGTTGGGATGCCAATGATACAAATGCCCTTTAACCGGCTCGTAACTAGCTCCGAGTTCGGGTGGGGTTCACCAGATCTTGATAGTTGCTCTATACTGAAACCTTTTTCGGGTGCCACTGCAGATGGTCCGACTAGGTATTTAAAATCTACAGTGCCTACAGTTGCTTAAAGATACTCGTTTCCTTAAATAAAGCTTTGAAATCGAACTTAGTTTTTTTCCAACTTCGATTAATCAAGCTTAACGTATCAAACAATAGAAATACATTTATGTCGTAAATAAAAGGAACCAAAGAAATGATAGAATGAATATCAAATTGGTCCGACGCAAGTATATGGCAGTTTTCCGAACAACAATAGTGATCCGCTGTTCGCCAGCTCACAATTCATCAATCTTATTAAAAATATAATATCAGAGGCCCCTGAAAAATGCAGGGACAAATTTCGGGTAGCACAGTTTACTTAGACTGTAAAAAATGTTTCGAAGTCCGCTATACCCAGTATATAAAATATTACTTTCAGGAATGGTCGTAAAGTTAATCCTGAAAGTTACTAACTCGCATCGTCCAGTGACAGTGCTTATGGCATTTCAGGCTCGAGCGTTTGCGATGTCTTTAGCTCGAAATTTGACAGATAAATGAGCGCAAACTTGGGCATGCACATTTGAAACTTAATAGGACACTCTTAACACAATATTGCGGAGAAAGCGCACTAAACAAACGTAACATGCCAAATATACTTGTTAGCTTTGAGGAAAGCTCCCTGAAGGTCCTATTTAATGTTGCTTGCTTCCTGGCGGAACTGTAGGTATTTGTATGTGGTGATATCAGCAGCGGATTGCACTTTTAAGACGTGACGTCACGTAGCCGTCTGTGTTGCCAAAATTAATCACGCCAAAAACTCGCGTCGGCAAGTCTTAAAATGGTCACCGTAGCGACACCTAGGGGAGCGTAGAAGAGTATTGTTTCAAGAGGGGTACCTTACAGACATCTTCAATATAACTCTTGAGTGCCTTAAAAGGCTACGCCCGCCAACCGCCTCAAATGCGGAGTTTAAAAACGTTCCTAAAATTTGATGCTATAATTTTTATACGTTTATCAGAAGATATTTGAATCAAAAATTGAATTCTTGTCAAAAATAACCCGGGAGGAAGGTTTTTTACTGTCTTTGAATAACTTTATAAGTCAGATAGTAGTGAAAATGTCCACATACTAACCATTTTAACTCGAGAAAATTTAAGAATTGATGCTGTTTATTTGGGTATTTCGCCACAAAGACATTAAGAGTATTACAGTGCCGGGGTTTTGGGGAAAGGTCTCTCCCCGTTTTCAACGATAGAGCAAGTAATAAATTAAAAACTAACAGTGAAGACTTGGTTTTTTGGTGGAGCTGAGGTACAACCAACTAATAGTAAATTTCTTGACAATTGGCTATATTTTTAGTTTTGAATGTTGTAATCTGTGATGGGTTTCTTTTCACAAATGTGAAATGTGTGAAATTAGCCTACGTAGTAGGCTGTTGAGAAATATTTAACAAAATAGAAAGGAAGCAAATGAATAGCATTGGACAAGAACAGTTTTTATATTAATTAAGATAATTTCCTTATTGACTTCTTCTTTTTCTTGTTATATTAGGCCAATGGCCTATTTTTAACCTTTTGTAACTATTGCTATTTTTAAGTATATGAAACATCCACCGACCTCCAGATGCTAGTCTTCTACTGTTACTTAGTTGATGAATTTTAGTGACTGCTAGTGCTTTGTCTTTGTAGATAACTTAATATCTATAATCCTTCTATTAAGAAGTTTCATTTTAAATAAATTAAAAAAACAAAGTCGTGGTGGTTTTTATTCCAACCCAATGTTCAAACTACGATTAAACGTGGAACACAATATCAGCAAAATGTCCTCACCGGCTTCTCTTGCAAATGGTAATTCTTTTGAGGAAACTTTGCATTGCGTTTTTGCACAATTGTGGCACAATGTCACCAATATGGCATAAACCTTATCCTTCACATAACTCTAAAGGAAGAAGTTCAGCGGTATCACATCGCATGAACCATGGGGGCAAATGAAAGTCTCTGTGACGCAAAATGATACGTCCAGTAAACTTCTCACGCAATAACGCGAATGTTTCACGGCTTGTGTGGCACGTAGCTCCATTCTGCAGAAAATAAACATTGTGCAGGTGCAGTTCTTCAATTTCAGGTAAAATAGTCAGCATATTTCGGTAGCGCAAATCCATTGACTATGGTAGTGTCACCGGGTTCGTTTTCGAAAAAAAAACACGTTCAGCCACAGCACCGGTTGATCTGGCTGTCCGAGCACGGGTTGGGTTGTTAGCATCACTAACCTTGCTGAGAATTTTAAATTTGCTGGACGAGAAGGCGCTGCTCTGCGACTCAAACTAAGGTCACTAGATCAACACATTAAATGTGAGGTACCGCCATTCCATTCCTCGCGTGAGAAAATTGTAAGATAAAGATAACAAATGTAAATTTTCCAAGTGGAATGAGGAAGACAATTGTTTTGGGGATTTTTATTTGGTTTAATGGCTCTGCTGTAGACTCAAAAATATGTTAGGTTATGTCACTTATTATCAATCAACAGTAGTATTTGTCAAAGTTACGTAATTTTTTAAAATTTGTTTTTATCTCCACTTTGAGAAAATTGTGCGACAAGGATAGATATAAAAAATATTAATGACGGTACCTTACCCTTACAGCCAGTCTTATAAAGGCTACTAATCTGACGTTAACTTTAATTCGCTGTTAAAATAAACAAAAGCGCATCAAAATTTGTTTACTAATGAATGAAATGTCATAAGCACTAACGTTTTGATGTGCTTTTGTTTGTTTTAACAGCGAATTAAAGTTAACGTCAGATTAGTGGCCTTTATAAGACTGGCTGTTAGTGGGTTGATTTAGGGACCTTAACCAAAACTGGTACGGATTTTGCGAAATTGTTTCTTTCCTTTTTTCTCCTATGATCCTAAGGTCCCGGGTGGTGTAGCTTGAACAAGGGTCCACGTACGATCAGTAGAGTTAAGCAACGCTCTTTCTGGTCAGATCTTGGATGGGAGTTTTACGGCTGCTTCTCTCGGCGCATCGTGGTACGGCTGCCACGGAAATAGTTGGTCCCAGATGTAATAATAACATCATGACAGTCCTTAGTGGGGTTGGAAGTTCCCATAAAATGTACAGCGACGCCTATAATTGGCCTAACGGCTGTTGGCCGAGTAAAAAATAGAATAGAAAAAAATGATTATATTATTCCTCGCTGCTAAAATACCCTCTTCTAATTTTATCCATTGCACATCTACGGTTCTCTCCCCTTGTGTTTCTCTATTTTCTAGTTCTTGGTATTTGTAGTAGTTTTTTCCATCAGCATTCTTTGGTTTCGTCGAGTATTTTTCCTTGACCTACTAAATATGTACAACTTTGAACACACTCCATGTTAATAAATAATACCAAGTAATCCTATTGTCGTTTTTATCTTACTGCTCTGTTAGTGCTTTGTATCCATATATTTTGTGAGCACACAACCCTTCTATTTAAAGCAGATGAAATCATTAAATGTACCGAACATGAGGATTTAATTGTAAAACCTTCGACGCCGATATGGCACTCCACACGATGTTCTGATGATATCTATGCTCGCTGCTGGGCACTGGCTTCTAAATCATTTCATCAAAGTGCATAGGCAAGTTTGGTATGTGGCATTCCGCGCCGTCCCGGAGTCGGCTCCGCGGGCAGCCGGATAATTGGCCGTCCCTAAAGAAGCACATGCCCCGGGGGGCGCCCGCACTGTTTGTTTTACCACCACCGGGGCTAATCAATTAGTTAGAGGCAACTTGATCGGACATGATAGCGACAGCGCCCTGCGACAAACCCACCCGGTCAAACCAGTGTCTCCACCTCGACGCAAGCTCCACTCCGGATAGCCTTTCCAGGAATTGATATCACTGAACTCCGGAGAAAGAATTATGAAATATAAATGATATAGGAAGTATAATTAATCATCTGGTACCGGTTAATGGTGGGTTCGGCTCGTCAAGCGCTCAGAAGTTCTGAAATTATAGGCTTATCGTGTGGTTGGTAAAAAGAGGGATTGGATGTGCTTATGCGTTTGATATAATTAAAACGGTAACCGTGTTTGATGTTCTGCTACGATTGAGTCCTTTTCGACGGACTGCTTGAATTTAGATGCAGCGATTTAACATGGTAATCAAAAATTAGTATTGAGACTACCAAGAATCATGCTTTTTTCTATGTGGTCAAACTTAGACGTTGAGCAACTCTCTTCGTAAAATTTAAATTGCTATGGCTTTGTGTGTCTGTCTTATACCTTTTGAACTTAAACACTGATTTTTTGTAAAATCTATGAATGTTGAAAGCTTGTCATAGTTTTGTCCGTGTTATTACGTCGTCCTAACGAGTATAGAGAGGCATGCATGGCACTTATAGGTACTATCTGTGAGCTCGTAGAAACCATGGTTTGTAAAACATTGTTCTCGGAAAATGATAAAAATTCTTCAATTTAAACTCGACAAGAATTAAGATTTTTGTCGATTTGGGTAACGAGGTAAAATTGTTGGGTACTATTTGTTATTTGATTTTTGTAAAATTGGAATGTTAATTACGTCTTTAGAATCTAACTCTACTAATAAATACACTAACATTGTAGAGGATGGTGTTTTGTACGCTTCAGCGTTTGACAGTGCAGTGCTTGCGTAGCAACCGTTGTCTTAGATGATAGCAACAATTACGAAACTAAAATAATTTCAGTTAGAAATGTTGGGAATTCGATAACAAATATACCAGAAGACGATGGAAGTCAGAACAGATAAGATTACAAATTGTCATCAAAGCAAGAAATTTTGCCCAAAGGCAGCTCTTGAACTTGATCAGAATCTGAGTAGGCTACGCTGAGACCAACTTTGTGACTGTGTAGTTGCATGTAAAATGTGAAATATTGAAAACAGACCAATTTGCACTTATATTAATGTTATTTTTTTCTGCTTAAGGTTATCTTCCTTAGAAATAAATTAATATTAATATATGCAGTAGTATGGTTCTTGGTTTAAATTTATTTTTAAAGGGTTTTATATTTACGCAACTAGATAGTTTAAAGTATAGGCCATGTCATTCATGTATTATTTCAAAACTATACGCATCTTAAGGCAACAACAAATATTTAAGACGTTCAAACATTAGAAAACAACGTATATGTCGGAATTGTTAGAAATGTAACAATGAAGATGCAGTTAAACTGTAGTGTATATAAAAAAAGAAATGATACTGCGAGTGTAGTGGAAGACATGAAAACAGTATAAAATATCTATGTTAGTCCCAACTAAAATGAGGCACCTGTGCAGCAGTAACTGCAAGAGTCGAACTCTTAATCGGGTTGTATACAGTGTCACTGATGTGGATTACCACTGTTGTGGACTGCTGCCGGCTTTCTGACAGCTCTGTTAGACTCCACCATATTAAATACCAATGATTTCCTGTTACTTTAATATTTGTCAAAATGTGGATTACCACCGGGCGAGTGTATCTCCGATTTATAATAACCACCGAGTGCATTACCACCTATACAAATAACCACTACTTAAGTTTACTACCGACTAAAGCGAATTTGTAGACTAGATATGCATCTAGTATATTGACTGTAATGCGCCCACAGAATGCCACTTACAGAATAATATGAAATTATTCGTCGTTATTCAGTATTGGTAAAATAGTTACATAACGTATTCACACACGTATTACAAGACTTTTTGCAAAAACATAAACAAAATAACTCACATTTTGAAGTTATTAAACGTTTGCAACACGTTATGATTTTTTAACAAATTGAAAAATATTGTTTGACGTAATACAACATCAAGTTAGTCATGACTGAAGCTGTTTATTATGAAATGTCTTTATGCTTTCGATACGGCAGAATTTGTTAAAATTTTATAAATGTCAACTTTTGGCATTGATTAATATGCGTAAAGTGTCAACTGTAAAGATGGGAGTGCGAAAATGCTATTTCAATGCTTTTCGGATTGCAGACCAGCGTTTATTGATTAAAATACGCCTTTCCTTTACAAATAAGATCACGTAAGTAAGTTATATGTAGCAGTAAAGACATAATACTGTCATTTCGCAGACTAGTAACATCAGTTACTCCATACAGATACTGTAGCTGCTGACAAATTATTAATATCGGATCAAATGTAAGTTCATGGATATTCATGTAATATATGTTGCACTAACTCTTGTCGGAGGTGTTTCCAGTCGGTGGTTGATTCACATCGATGCTAATCCAAGTCAGTGATAAAACAAGTCTGTGGAATTGCATATATTTGTGAGAAAATTCTTCAAGTTGGTAATACAGCAAGTCAGTGGTAGTTTCGATCGGATTTAAATCCACATCGGTGGTAAACCAACTCCGCTTTACTGAAGATAGCAAGTTTTAATTACGTTGTTCTAAATAACAGTTTAGCTGTTGATCTGGTACAATTTTTAAACAAAGCAAATGGGAATCAAAGAAATTTGTTAATGAATATTTACAAATCAAAAATATCTTCAGGAAACAATGGAGTATGTAATGCTTCACAGCTATGATAATTAAATGCTGTTACATTAATTTTTGCCGATAATGAACGGAAATATGCCACCGAGAGAAGGATCGGAGTGTACATACCATCGAATGAAATTAATAATTGAAGGGCGCCAAGTGGTTCGACTGGCACGTCTGTTGCTGTAGCAAAAAGAAAGGATAACACGAGTGAAACCCAAATTTTAACAAAATTCGTAAAATGATAAATAATAGAATATAAATAACAACTTGTTAATTGTTAGCATTAACAAGTTTTCGAAAACGCTTAAATAACTAACAAATATTACAAGCAGATCATACACACAAATGGCTTATCAGTAACATATAAATGAGGGAGGAGAAGTATAGCTTCTAGTACTTTATCTATTCAGAAATTTAGGGGAGCAAGGTAATTATCGCTGCTAAGTAAAGCCCCGATAAATGGTTAAGTGAAGCAATAGCCCAATACTAGTAGTTAATTTCGATTAATTTGGAATAGTAGTTTTAACTCTGAGTGAAAAACTGTATTCCCAAAATATTACAGCTACTACCTATAACTGAGGGTTATTATTCAGGTACCTGCATGTTCCCCGTAAAACGCTATTAAATGAATTATGTTGGGCTGATAATCCAGCAAGCAACTCTACTGAGGCCTTCGAAACTCTCTACATTTTGGAAAGTGCACAACGTTACATGGTTAATCCATCAGCAAACCCGCTGGTTATTTAAATTGAATACTTAAATCTGTCTGAGCACCGCTTTTGCTCGTTAACTTTAACAACGGAAATAGGTGAAGCCTCGATAAATGCATACAGTTTGACAACGTACGAGGTGACGCCTCGGTGCAAGTTTGCACGAGAATAAAGTTTGCAATTTCACTTGCCTCACCAAACGATGCACTTAGGGAGCTGCTGCTGTGGCCTGTGAAGATCTCTAGGTGAAACGAACGTCTGCCCAGAACTCGCCTTACGCCTTGCATGGAAATTACGGGGTCGAAATCCTTCTAATACAACATCGTCCCTGAACGCGGGGCACAGTCGAACAGGACTCCCACAATAACCTTCAATGGCACCTCGGTGTTGACCATGAAAAATTTGACCATTTAAGCCTCCGCTTCAAAAAGAAGGCTAACGAAAAATACGAATTAGAGCTCGAGAAGTAAGATAGGTTGGAAGGCCACTTAGATTAGACGATGAAGGGAATTTATAACAATAAGAAGAATTTTAGCCAATAACTTTCTTCTTCGTTGTAGGTTAATTTGTAATTAGTTGAATATTATTAAGGAAGCACGTAATTAATTTATTTGTTATACTTTTTTCCACTTATTCTCCTACGTTAATGTGCCAATTAGTTGTCGGTTACGTTTCTTCTGATAGTTTTTTTAGTCAAGGTTGTTTTATGTGTACATTAGATGATAACTTTGTTATTTTTGTCTAAAAGTTTGAACTGCTTGGACTTATACTATTTATTCCAACGGCCTTGTTCTTAATACTGTAGTAATTATAAACCTACGTTTTAAGGCTAAAACGTCTCGAATCTATTAGAAATCTACAAATATGCATCCTATTGTCAATATAACTTTTGTGGTTGCAGCAGTTTTTCATTATGAATTATCACTTGTATCGCTTGTAAATCTTGTATTTTTGTTGTTGATTCTTATGGACAAGGTCTAGGCATGCGAAATACCAGGTACCTTAAACATCGTCTGCCATGGTCATATGATCAAAGTCCTACTGAAATTTTGCCGAGGCCCAGGAGTTCCCCCCTTAGCATGGTATTTTTTAGATGTTACACATCGGAGTAGTATGGGACTCATGGTTTTACATATCTTCCGAAAGATGACATTCTGTAGAAACTTTTTTCCGATTTTTTTTGTAAAAACCTCACCGGGATTGGGGATCGTAGAGTGTCTTGTTGTCAATTTGTCGCATTTGTCCTACAACAGGGTACGAACAGATCGTTGTACCCTCTCACTCTAAAGTAAGTTAGAATGAGAGGGGACAACGATCTGTTCATACCCTGATCGTTGCCCTCTCTCGCTTCAAAATATTTTAAAGTGAGAGGGGGCAACGATCTGTCTGTACCCTGGTAAAAGACAAATTCGTCAAATTGACATCAAGGCACCCTAGAGAATCGAATTCACGTACCTTGGATCTGTAGTCAGCATACTTTACTTGTATTTTTGATGTCATCTGAGAGTGTAATATTTCATTCCATTTTTGGCATCAAAATAGTTTTCCTAACATTTTAGAAATTGACATTGAATATGCTTGTTGGAAATGCATTAGTGCATTATTAGTTTGGATGTGTAATTATTTTAGAAAAGTAGTTTATTTTCACTTCGCTTAGATATGACTATAATATCCTTGTCTTCTTGCTATATTTAAAAGCCACATTTTTAGGAACAGACGCATATTTTCCAACTTTGTCATATGATTTATACGTTGCTAAAGTTATAAATGACTTGATATTCCCAAACTCCGCCTTTATCTACTACTTCTTGATTAAGCAAGTGCTACTGGCGAAATACTGACAAGTTCTAGGAATAATTGATTGGATCGCTAATGACCAATTATCTTCACTTGCGGTGTTTATAAAACATAACCAACTTTTTACTGTCGTGCTTCATGCTAGACTTTGATATGATTTATTGCAGATGGAAACAATGGTTGTAGCTATTAGTCGACTTTCCTTCCGGCGCGTTTAGAAAAGTTGACTTTTAAGATCCTCGGTTAATTATTGACTAACTGTGAACCACCGAGTGTGACTAGAAATTACATTTGAAAACATTAGTTCATTTGTGGAAGGGTTTGTGTAAATCAAGTCGAAGTGATTGAATTGAATTTGATATTATGCCAAAAATGTAGGTAAATGCTGGAAATAGTTTCCCAGAACTTCAGTTTTAAGGGATCTTCAGTATTGTATAATCCGGAATCGCGCAAGGTATTTAGAAGAAAGGCATGGAAAGCAGCATTGCTTTATAAAATCCAAATTGGAATTATAATAGTAGTCACAGCATATTACGATGTTAACTAAAGAAAAACATAGATACATATACTTAGGCAAAACTGTGTTGGAAAAAAAACCTAACCAAACGGTAAGCGAACATTTCGTACACATTCACACTACATTGTATGCAAAGCTTAGAGGAGCGTGAAGTCGCCAACTGACATCGTTTTATAGTTTCTTAAGATGCATCAAAAACGAAAAAACGTGTTGCCGGCTATTATACGGGTTGAAATGATTTTTATATTGCAATCGCCTTTTCACTTTACGCCCAGGCAAACGTTCTATGGTTGTATGTTTTAACATCATAAAAGTGTCATATAACTCACATAACCCTTTCTGGGACCTCGATCTACGGTAAAATAAACGCAATTTATGGGAAAATAAAACTACCCGGACAGCTAAACGGACATCGCGATAAAAACAAACAGAATTTGCATCCCATTAACGGACATATTTTTAATTTTCAGCCGATTACGATCATATTAATGAGTATCGCTGCATTATAAAGTCGGCTGTGGCGAGGGCGATTGGGTAGGTGGTTGGCTGCATGGTGAATAGCGAGGAGTAAATGCAATATAAATACACGATTAAAACCCCTGCGGTTACTTGTTGCATACGAAACGTGGTAAAGCACGCTGCATGGAGGTATTGATCTCGGAACTGCAATTACAGCATATTTATAAGCTTATCATATGCGTACCGCATTTAATCATCGGCTAAGTGAATTCGCTCGAGATTAAAAATTGTCCCATCATTAATCCCCGATTGCCCGACAGGTGATCTTGTGTTAATAGCGATTTCGAGATGGTGTTAAAACTATATTTAAGTCATATATAAACTAGCTTGAAATTGCAAATACCTCAATAAGTAAATTAACAGGTCAGAGAAAAGACTTAGGCATAAATCGGTTCTTGTAAATAGTGTAAGTAGGCTACAGAGATGAATATTTAATTAAAAACTAGTTGCAAAATCAATAGAAGGGTATAGAAGGTTCTGCTATATATGCATGTCGACTACAATATATATTTTAATAAAGAGACAAAAAGCTTAGAAACAAAGGTGAGACAAAAACTAGACTAATACGAATTCGAACACAGCCGAAATACAAGCAGAACACAATGGTGGTACTCTAGAAGAAAGGAATGTAAATCTAGAAGCGATGAACGCCGTTAAAGGTCTGTATATCGAAACGATAAGAAGTGTTGTTACAACACTACATAGATATGTACCACCCTTAAACGAGGGGTTGGCACGGCCCTAGCCAGCTCTGACTTTCGGTAGAGAATATGGTGCGAGTAAGGACTAGGCAGCGATCCTGGGTTAAAACAATTTTTATGAAGTAACAAAATGTTGGGCGCCTGCCGTTAAACACATAACAGCATAACAAATCTAGCTATAAATTTATCACCACCTACCTTAGAATTACGGGCTTCATTCCTATATAAAAATGCACCAGTTGTAGATAACACAGTAAATCGGCAATAAGGACATTTAATTATCCCAATAGTCAACAGCAACAAATAACTTATTTACAAAAGCCAATAATGCTAGAATTGCTCAATACAATTGATAGGCGTAGCCTATTGCATACACACATAAATTGTCACATAACGGGATCAACCCATCAACAAAATTGAGTCCAGAATATGGGCGTCCGAAAAGTTATTTTAGTTTTACTTGAAGCTTCCGTTGATTGCAAGACAAGCCGAGCGTCTGAAGGACGTTCGCGGAAATACACATAAGGTACGCACAAAAATTCAGCGGTAATAAGAGATGAAATACTAACTCATCAAGGGTTGCACAAAATAATGGATTGTTATTGCATACAGTTTGTTAATCGAATGCCTTCGTTGAACCCTACTTTCTTAGGCAAAAGCCCATTACCAATAATTAAACGCAAGTTGAAGTTTGATGCATGTATTTACGGGTTGATAAGAGTCACTATCTGGCGAACCCACGTGGTTCTTGGAAGGAGCAATCACGAATTCCGAGATCTTGGATGCAGCGCGCATGAAGGCCGTGATTTATGAAGATGCCGTCACGAGGGCCGGGGTCTCTGAAGCTGCTGGCATGAAGGCCGTTGTCTAAGATGCAGCATACACGAGGCCGTGGTCAGGAAGCTGCCGACACGAGGGCCTTGGTTTCTGAGGCTGCTGGCACGAAGGCCGTGATTTTTGAAACTGGCGGCATGAAGACCGGGGTCTCGGAAGCAGGCCTTATACCAGGAAATTAGCACACACAGAAAAAGTAAAAGGAAAAACTCACCAAAGTTGGGAATCGACTTGAACATGCAAGAGGACGCTGCAGTGCGATCGTCAATTGTTAGCCAAACTAAAGCTTCCAAGCCTGCTGGATAAAGTAATACCAAATCCCCGGAAGTGGCTTCTAAGAATAATATCGACCGAGCCCAGCCTACTTTGACTGCCTTTCGATATCGAAAGAGAGCCCGCAACGAGAGATTCTTCGCAGGTGTCCTCTCGAAGGTCGAACGTTTGTTGGGCAAAATTTAAAGCACGTAACGCCTAAGCTGGGCGCGCCTGAAAATCATATTCGAAAGCAAACTGCCTCGAGGAACTGTAAATCGTAACGTAAAATGAAATGGGGCGTTACAAACAATCAGATATATTTGAAAGAAAGGCAGGGATGCACATTGAGCCCATTATAGTTTGCTGTACTGATGAATGAAATATTAAATTTTAAAACAGGTGACATTGTTAGTGTTTCTGTTTGTTAACGACATGTTGATATTAGAAACCACGCAAGAAGCGCTATCGTCAGCAAAGGATAATAATTAGAAATGCTTGAAAATCAATTCCAACAAAAAGAAGACGATGCTAATAAGTAGAGGCGAACACAAGTACAGAATAAACATCAAGAACGTTCCAATTGAGTAAGTATGCCATTGTAAATATCTTGGTAGGCATCTTGAAAGCAAGCAACACCAACCTTGAAATAAATGAAAGAATTGCGTCAGCTGGAAAATTGTGCAGTACTCTAAAAGAATTTTTATTAAGAAAACAAAAATCTCAGAAGTGAAAAATGGCGGTTTGTAGTTTTGTACATCAGTTCATATACCAAAGCTGTTCTATACATGCACATCTTGGACTTGAACAAAGAAACGCCGAAGTAGATTGCAATCAATGGAAATTAGGATTTTAAGGAAGATACATGGGAAAACAAGAATGGAAAAAGAAGGTTACGCAGAAATCGTAGTTAAAGTGATTTGGCCATGTAGCTATGCTAGACGACGACAAAACAGCAAGCCGAGCACTAGAAATAAAATCCATCCAGGCAAAAGAAGACGTGGACCTCCAAGGAAGACTGGATTGGTAGTAATAAGGGAAAATTGAAACAGAAAGCATGGTATTGAAGGAGGCCGAAATAATGACCAGGGACTGGTAAATATGAATGCAAATGTGGAAGCATCGTGGCAAATGCGGAATAGTACTGCACCGTAAGGTAGAAGAGAATAAGTATATGTATGTATGTATTTATTGAGTATACATTTTTGGAAGGTGGGTATCGTTTCTTGTGAGTACTTTTTTCAATTACAAAATGGAAAAAAATGTGACAGGCACTGAATTGAAACAGAGAGACATTTGAAGGTAATGATTCTATAGAAACAGAAAAATGTTAGTCATTGAATCAAAGGCTAAGACCGTAATTGAATGTCACTCTAACTTTTACGTTAGATGAAATCATCCTGGCAATGTGCCCGTTTTGTTCTTGTCTTCTGTTTTATACATTCTCGCCAATTCCTTTAAAGTCGGGGTAACTGACAATCCTTTTAGTCAAAATACACTTGTACACGAAGACTAAAGCTACTGTTGCGAGATTAATAAGAACACTTAAGTACAAATAATTGAATTTATTTTCTGCCGTTTACAGAACAACGTAAGTCTTATAAAGTTACTTATTAACTAACTAAATTCTAAGTCCAGTTTGAACAAGAAAACTCAGTATGCGTTCTCAAAATTTCTAATAAGCCTATCAGAGCAGCTCTTAATTCTGGACTTCTGTCACGTACGTGAATATGACAATTCATAATCGTTCTTTGTCTTCTACAAACTTCTAGGTTTCACATGCTAAATTTTGTCAAGCGGTCGCCACCTCGCAAAGGAACTCGAATAAATTTTACAACTCTACTAAAGGAATTGGCTCCAGCTGGGACGTTTTTAAGACTAATTTTTATGACCGATCACGTACTAATAATCTCGCATCGCCGAATTTTTCGGCGTACGAGTTCAACGCTGCATAAATTTACCATAATCATTCCTCGAGATTCGAATATTTCCATCTTCCCAGATAAAGGCACGTTCTAAATACCGGCTAAATACTCGCCTATTGTAACTTGTGACCATATGACTATTTTGCCTACGAAATTCTACCTTAAAATATTTACGATACAAATTGCTTATGGATAGCTAAAGTACAGTCTATTCGTACAACCGCATATAGTTCATTTTGACTCAAGAACGCAAATCGTAACAACATTTACATGATATGTTCATCTGATGACGGAATAAAGAAGAAAGAAGAATAGTAAATCTTAATGGGGATACACTAACTCGGCTTTAACGAGTTGTTTGTCATGTTTAAAATTTCAATTATAAGAAGTCCTACAATAGCTGTTACACAAACTTAGCATTTAGAGACGACAAAGCAAAATGTAATAGAAGCAGTGTATATACAGCCTGTTTCAGAGTAAGCGCCTTATTTGTTTTTAGCCACACTATGATGGTGATATCAGATTTTCAATTGGACGAATTATTTCAAAATGGCGACTTTCAACTTTTTTTTTAAATGGAAGGCCATCATTTTTTTTATTATTGAGATCCTAGAAACATTCTTTTTGCGATAGTATATCGTTTTTCTTAAAAATTCATGAATGTTTTACAGTCGAAGTTATTTTTGTCCAAATATCAAGTAGCGGTAGACACAAAAGAAACAATTAAACTTTAATCTAGTAGTCAAACGTCAATCAATGCAATTTAGTTGTCAGTGCTTGTTAATAACAATTGTATTATTGAAGATTATAATTGTTAATTTAAAATTAATTGATACGTTTTTAAAATGCCGTTATTATTATAGTCATTTCTAATCTAAGTTTAATTATTAAATGTCAAGCTGTTTATGCATTATGCAATTTTGAGTTATACGAGAGACGAGTTAATTGATATGCTCCTAATATTTGGAAAAGCAGATGAAAATCCTTATGATGCAGCCAGATTGTACAGAAATAAATATTCAAACAGAAGGCACCCTGAAAATCAAACATTTACTAAATTATTGGAGAGAACGCGTGAAACGGGAACTATGGATTATAAGAAACTGGTACATACATGAAAACCCACCTGCTTGCAATAACGACAACGAAAACCAGATAATGCTACATTATTGATAATCCCCATGTCAGTACTAGGAAGATTGCAAATTTGGTTGGAATATCGCATACTTCGGTCTGGACGATAATAAAAAAAATAAATTTCACCCATTCAAAATGATTCTTCACCAAGAATTAACTGAAAATGATTTTCTGTTACGAATCGATTTTAAACGGTGGGGTTTGCAACAGATAGGACAAAATAGAAACTTTTTTAACAACGTTTTATTTTCGGACGAAGCAAGTTTTCGAAATGATGCTGTTGTTGTAAGACATAACATGCATTATTATGATAATGTAAATCCACACTGGATCCGTGAGCGACGTTGTCAACATCGATGGAGTTTAAACGTGTGGTGTGGAATTATAGGACAGCACATTGTTGGGCCAATATTTATTAATAGACTAAATGGAGAGCATTACCTCAATTTATTAGAAAATAAAATTCAAAGTCATCTAAATGAACTCCCACAAAATATCAGAAATAATTTGTGGTGGCAGCAAGATGGCGCTCCAGCACATTATGCCCTTCCAGTTAGGGAGTTTTTAAATAATCGATACGAGAACCGTTGGATTGGTCGTGAAGGACCAGTTGATTGGCCACCTAGGTCACCTGATATGACACCACTGGACTCTTTTCTCTGGGGTTATGTAAAATCCCAGGTGTACATCGTTGAACCAACAACTATTGAAAATAAGCAAGAGAGAATTCGTATTTGCATAAACGAAATTTCTCCGGAAATTATCCTTCGATCTATTGGCTTCATTGGACGACGTTTCAATTTACGTATTGAAAAAGAAGGAAAACATTTCGAGCATTCTTTTGTAAATACCTAATTTTTATTTGATGTAAATTTTTAATTTTGAGTTTCAAAAAGTAGATGTTTAGTACAAAATAGAGTTTGTTTCTTTTGTGTCTACCGCTACTTGATATTTGGACAAAAATAACATCGAGTATAAAACATTCGTGCGCTACTAGATTAAAATGTTAGTTTGCTTTTTGATAGGGAAAGAATTGAATTTTTAAGGAAAACGAAATTCTATCGTAAAAAGAACGTTTTTAGGATCTCAATAATAAAAAAAAATGATGGCATTCCATTTAAATAAAAAGTTGAAAGTCGTCATTTTGAAATAATTCGTCCAATTGAAAATCTGATATCACCATCGTGTAGAGAATGTTCTGAAACATATTACTGCGAAATATTTTGAAAGTAGTTGCCATAGTGTGGCTAAAAAAAAATAAGGCGCTTACTCTGAAACAGGCTGTATTTCAATCATTAATTTGTCTGTAGCTGGGTGGCAATAAAGCGCACAGCTACTAATTATTACTGCTTCTATTACATTTTGCACATTTGACATAGACTTACAGTGCCACCAACACATTATTCATACGTTGTATAACCATGACCATTCAAAAACGTTCGATCATTTCTGAAGGCACTTTATTTAGGGTGTATTTTAATCGTTTTCGGTAAAAATGTGGGTTATCCAGAAAATTTGAAGATTTTCCAATTTAAAAAATCGTCCAGAATACACCCAAGTTATGTGTTTCAGCTAAAATTTTGTCTGTAGCTGGGTGGAATTAAAGCGTACCGTAGCCGCAGTTAAGTTATTAAATAATTATTATTAGAGTGGATGGTTCGCAGCTGAACTAGATTTAATATAAAAATTGCTTTACAAGAAACACGAAAATATTGCAAGCGTTGAAACAGAACGTCTATGCAACAATCAGGTCTTGGTTACTGAATTAGAGCATGAAATTCTGCAATGACAATATGTTCATATAATCTGCTGATTCTGGGAAAATCTAATTCGTAGATAAGACACTAAAACTTGCTACCATACCACATATAGACTCACTATTAGCTGTTTCTGGTCGTTTGAGACATCGTTAGTCCAGCGACAAAAAAATCCTGCAACACTTGGCAGAACCTAGTGCCACCCTTTATAGGAGTTGCACATACCTATGCGAGTAAACAAACTACCGATAGATCCACAACCTGTTAAGAACTTGACGTGCTTCATCAAAGTGGATAAGAATAAGCGAGAAGATAATGCTGGAAAGCCCATTGAGAATTAAAAAAAATTAAATTAATGTCGTGCTATTTCAAAAATCGCCAAGACCATACTCGAAATAATTGTGTGGCAAAATGAATACAATAGTAGAAATACAATGCCCTGTAACAAGGTTGAACTACTTTTAATAGCATGCTGTGAATGGGCAACTAATGAATTTGAGCCAGTTCACGATGAAAATAAAAATATATTTGGAGAAATTTATTATAGAACTATTAGTTCATCATCCTTTTCTTTGTATTGCTACAATCTGTTTGTGAAATTCAACATAACAGTTTTAGCTCTTCTCGATATTATGTCTTTGAGCTCATTAATTGTTTGTGGACGTGTGTGATAAACTCTGCACTCCAAGCTATTCAATGGCGCATTGACAGATTAAATGCACGACGAAAACGTATTACATTTAGTCAAAATATACTACTTTACCGCGAAGACTAGTTGATTATCAGGATTAGCCATGGACATGAAATTTTCAGTATCACTTGTTTTTAGAGAAACCTATCAAAAAACCCACAAATATTGTTGCCGGACCCTGTAGATGCAATAGTGGAAGGAAGTTGGGCTAAAATGTAGAATCCGAAGCTAATTCCCCTTTTTTTACTTTTTTTTTGCACTACTAGTAGTCTTTAACTTTAGAGCATAGCATTATATACCGGTTTTTGTAATGAAGAATGGTGGTCAATAATAATTATTATTTACCTCATTAATCACCTTCCTTAAAGACGACTTAACTGAGGAACGCCATTGGTCGCTCGGACGCCTTTCGCGATACATGAAATTCAGCTTACTTAATTGTCATATGTGCTTCTAAACTCTTGCATTTACCGCAAGCTATAAATTGTAGGATTTAAGGTGCTAATAGTGCAGAAAATACACCACGGTAAAGAAGATTATTATGGCATAGCCCACGCGCCTTTTACCCCTCGGTTCCACGTCGTTGCAGTCGACTAGACCTTAGTGTATAATATACTATTCATTATGATTTTAGTTATGGTTACTAGGTAAATAGGATTGATAATAATTAAGGTCCTCCACAACGAAATGCATTTTTCTCGAAAGTCACTCAGATTTTGTAATATGGAATAAGCTCATGTGCTGATTATATAGATCTGACTGCCTCTTCCTCTTCTGATTCACAGCAGAAATAAAGTAAAGCTATATTTCTTGCGTTTCTCATATAATTTTAATGCTTTCCGTGTCTGAGTAATTTATATCTAAATCATTTGATTATGTTATACACGATGTGGGAATCTTATGTTAGCGCAGTTTCCTGGCACCGACATTATATTTCCATCACCTCTTGGATTGCCTTTCAACATATTAACATCACGAAGAGCGGTTAGCTTTAACAGTTTCTTTTATTTTAAAATACAAATGCATGTTCGAGTTGTGGCGATACTATGTTGTCAAACTCTGCACATCCAAATATACATACAATATAGATATTTAAATTATGCCACAGGGTTGTGTTAATGTGCGATCAATGGGGGTTCCGTACCTTGCATCATTTTGCACAAATAACATTTTCAGACCTCTATTCTAAATGTATAGTTTATGAAAATCAACAAACGTCAAAAAGTCGACAAGCTCCAAAAATGAATATTAATCGTATCAACCGAACAAACGATCGTGTCTGCCTTCTGTACATCAAATCTGGCACGCAATCGTCGTCCAGTTTCCTACTTTATACAACAGCAGACTAAAGCCGACTTTTACACGCCTCTTGCCATGCCCAGATTAATATAAATATCCTGTTAATTTCAATATGCATGCCTGAACGTGCATTTAAATTTGATTTTATGTGCGGCGTTAGCAATCACGTGGGCATATTTGAATATAAAAGGCACGCCAGAATAATTTCATTGGTTTTTTCATTAACCGCTGCTTTATTAAACGTTTTTTATGCGGGCATCGCGTAATTCTAAGAAACAATTGGCGGAAAGTAAATCATGTTGAAGATGTAACTGCAGATAACGCGCCTGTCGTAGAAAGATGTATGATGTTTTGCGTTTATAGACTACTGCTGTCAGAAAGTTTCTGTTATTAAATAAAATGAGTAATCGCTGCTGTCAAAGTTAAACATATCATCTGTTGAAACCGTTAGTTACCTGTAGATGGAGACTATATACGACCGTGAGACGAACTGCTTTCGTTTGTTTTTCTGTTGCTTTATAAAGCTCAGAAAAAGTGTATATTTCGTTTGCATCCCAGAAATCTCTGTTTTGATATTCGATATACATAATTGATACTATTTTTTCCTGGAAAATATTTTTTTTCTACTAACTGTATAGAAAGTCGGCTTTTGCGCTCTAGTTTTAGGAAACAAAATTGTCAATTTCCAACCAGCGGGAGCAAATTTTTATTAACTCCCGGCGGGAGGAATATTTTTTTGCTCTCGCATTTGTGTTTACGTCACCACGGATATTACACCAAAGCTTTACAACGTTATGCTGATTTGGAAATTAGACAAAATGTCACTACAGACATCTAGAGTCACTATAATGATTTCCTAAAGCAAAATTTTTGAAATTTTGCCCAATAGAACATGCGTTCGAAGAAAAAATCATAGATATATCACTGGAGCAAAGGTTCATTTCCTCCCGCGTGTGAATTTAATGCCCAACGCGTTAGCTAGCTTCCTAGATATATAAATAGCTATTTTCCACGACCGGGAGTAGAAGTCGGTTTGTATAGTATCAAAATTATGACAGAAGTAGTACTCCCTTGAGACTAAATAAGACAAAAATTTCCCTAGGGAGTTTTCATTATGACACAAACTGCCGCAAAACCTAACCTGCTAACCTCAAATTTGACATAATTGTGAGCTCTTGTCATAATGACTTGCAGTGCCACTAACTTTAAAATTTCTTTCCCTCATTGCATAATCTACTATTATCACCTGGCTATATTTTGGTGAAAAAATATCTGAAAGATCTCCGTTAAGGTGTCTGTTGATTACAAAAACTAATTAAAGCTATTTACTTACTTTTAAACCTTGGACGAGTTAAATGCTGGTACCTGTTTTATGGATATTTGTAATTGTAATGTGACTCTGTAAACATGATCAAAAGTGAAAAAGGAAAAAATATGTGACAGGTGTTTCTTAAGTAGTTGTAGCAACCCAGAGGGGTTCTACGAAGAATTAATTTTCTTTTTCGGGTGGTTGGGGCTTGTTAGGAAAGGTCGCTACTCGAATTTACTCGTTTTCTTTAAAATCCAATTTTGTTATACCCTGTAGATAGTCTTGTCTGGTATTGCCGTGATCCCGGTAGCATATAAGCATTCTTTACAGACCTAGAGCAATAGAAGAATAAATACTTATATCTGGTTGGTTACCTATATTGCCACCATTTAAACGGAAACATATCATGGCGGAGCCTGTCAATTTATACACCGCGTTGCATCTTAATGTTTTTTAATTAAAGAAATGGATTCCTTCGAATTAACTAGTGGTTTGTTGCCAGATGAATATTTATACGTGTATTAGTTAAAGAAAATGAAAAAGACAATACAATAAAAATACGTTGTTTAATGAAAAATATTAACGACATTAATAAATGGGTTTATGCGTTTGCTATCAAAACACAAGCGAAATGGAATTCAAGAAGTTCTATTCCTAATGGAAAATGAAACGTTTGCTCGTAAGTTAACAAGTTTAATGCGTGGATATATAGCTAAACATTTTATTTTTACAGAAAAATTTTCGTGTGTCACTATAGCGCCTTCACAAAAGTTCAAAGTTATAAAAATAAGCAAGGTCGTTTCAGAAATGCTAAATGTCGTGCTTCAATTCTAGTTCAGGTGAAAATAGATACTAAAAATACTAGGATAAGGAATGCTTTTATAAAAGTAGGCAACAATCAAATACTATGTGTTTTATTTTATTTTACGATATATGTAGGAAGGACTGTGGAGTTGTAACAATAAGAAATAAACATATGCAGCACACCTTAAATACAGCAGAAACGTTTTTTTACCGCTGAAGCAGATATGATATTTTATATATAGTTATATATAGTTAGATTTTATATACAGGGTGTTTGTACATCAATAGACCGTAATAATAAAGATATTGAAAAAGCTGTTGTTTTAAATGCCAGTATACAGCCTAAAAACTGTCATAAATCAATTTAAGTGATGGCTTCCTATATTTGCGTAGTGAGATATGACTTTACTTTTTTAAGTGGAACACGCCATTTTTTAATGTACAAGTAACCCCTTTAATGGATAAAATAATTCACCAACATTTGATATCAACCAGAAGATAAATAAGAAATATAGGTACAGTGGTGTGAAGGTGAGAAGTGCAACACACTGTACAGACTGATTGTAATTTTCTCTCTATACTTTTTCTGTCAAATTTAATTTTGAATGTTCACATGCATTGTAAAACAAACACGCAATACAAAGATAATGAATAATTGCCGAAAACGTTTTACAGCTTGGTCACTTTTGGTATTGTTTGTTGGCGACAATATTAATTTTCAATTTGAAGATAAAACTTGACATTCACTTTTTTCTCACCATCTGGTAATTCCTGTCTAGTTAGAATTGTAAATTAAAGAAAACTGTATCTTGACACTTGAAAATTGAGAGGCTACCAAACTATACAAATACAGTTATGACAATATTAAAAATAACTTGATTTGACTTTGAAATATTGAAATTTTTAATATATTCTTGAGAAAAATTCCAGATACGTTATTAAAATCATTTCGTATCATAAGTCTCTCGGAATTAGATAATTTGAAGATTTTCCTAGTTCCTATAATTTCGATATGAATACAAACATATGGATGAACGTCACAAGCAACAATTACCTACTAAAATAATTCCATGGGCTATTGTAATGCAAATTACGCAACAAAATCTAATACTGAACATGGTCTGCAGCTGCATAGAAAGTGACGCAACTAAATCTTATTCAGCACAGGGTCATCAAATGTTAACCAATAACAGGACATCATTTGATGCCGTTGCCCTAGGTCCGTAAAGAATGCTTATATGCCTCCCGGTACCCCTGTAGTTTTTGGTTTTTGGGTTTTTAGTACTTTTACGTTGAGTAATGGGTTTAAGTTTGAGGTGGACGTGTATGGGGGTATTGCCTTTGTGTGGGTATCACACCAGGCTGGTGCTCTTTTTTCATCTAGACTCAAAAACTAGCCTTGGTGTCGAGCTTGAGGTGATATCCTTGTGGTCGTTGTCTCTGATTTATTTCCTATTCACCTAAATTTAGTTTGGTGTCTTTTACGGCCTGTGCCATGGAAGTTGTTCCAAATTTCAAATTTTTTTCTTACATGTTCCAAAGTCATATCAATATTTTCTTTTTAGATAGCTTTTGGCTACTTTTACCAAAATTTACAGCCTTTATAGGAGGGGAAGTATAACGTTCGTAAAATATGTTTTCTCCAGCGTTATAGCACATCCGGTAAGGTGCTTTTTGGGGTTCTTTTTATTGACGCTTCTAAAACGAATTTATTCCGAAAGGCATCAGTAATCACGTGCAGGTTTGGTGTTATGGATTATTGAATGACTGCATCTGGCTGTTTCATTCAGGATTTTCATGCACAGATATGGTTACCTTCACATGGGGTGACGTTTGTTCTAATTTATTTTCCGATCTCTGTTTTCTTTTCATGCTGGGAAAAGCCATTGCACCTGGTAGAACAGAATCGCTCTAGTTTCACTGCGATTCTACGGTGTTTCGACGCAAATGGTCGAGAACTGAAGCTTTTTTTATATTCCACGTTTTGAGTATCTCGGGACGCAGTTGCGACTGTGTTGTTTCTGCTGCATAAAATGTTTTGAAAAGCCACCTCTTTTATGAATGCTACTAAAAAAGCACTCTGTAAAGATTCAATATTAACTTATAGGAGGGTGTATAGCAAGAATGAAATTAGGCAGACGACCGATATTCACCACGTTATCTTCTAATTTTTTAATGCCATTGTACATTGGTATCCACCGTCTGCTTACCGGCGCGTCGCATGCTGGGAAAAACCGTAGCACCTGGTAGCACAGAATCGTTCTAGCTTTATTGTGATTTCTACGGTCTTTCGACTCAAATGATCGACAATTGAAGCTTTTTTTTATATTTCACGTTTTGAATGTCTGGGGCCGCAGTTACAACTGTCTGCTTTTTGCTGCGTGTACATTCTTCCACAGATTAGAGATGTGATTCTTCAAATAATTCGATGAAAAATAGTTTCCTGAATAAATGCCGTAATGTTTTTTTGTTTTCAAGATGCAGGGCGCAAGGTAATATGCTTCCTAGCAAAATATCACCTTCTAGATCATGTTGACTAAAACTTGGCATGATTTTGTAGAACTAAAGTACTCGTATGACAAATTACAGATCAATATTTAAGGTGAAATGACTTGAGAAGCCAACTCTTTTATCAATGCCTCCAAGGAAGCGCTCTGTAAGATTCAAATATGAACTTATAGGAGATAGTATACCAATAATTAAATTGGGTGGTCGCTTTCTAAGTATAATGGGCTGATGATGGTGCTATGTTGAGATATTGCAAAATATAACTCGCCATATATCAGTAGGATTGGACACACTTTTAAAAAGCATAATAACAATTTTTACAACAGAAGCTTCTATATATGGAGCTCGTTCGAAATGTTACAACGAAAGAATGGCATACACCATACACTAAGTCCTAGGAGACAGGAAGGACACTGAAACTGGAATTGAAGAAAGCGACCATGTTTGACAGTGCATTTTTCTATATTTGGGACAGACCCCAACTTGTTCCGAGTAGTTGTTAAAAATGATGAATAGAAAGTAAGGCATTACGTTTATGAATGTATGAATGAATGTGCTATTTGTGTATTGTTGAGTTTTCATGGTACAAAAAGTTCGTGCACGATTAGTTAGTATTATTACCTTCTTTTTTGAAATGAACTTGCAATGAATAATTTAAAACTTTAGAGTTATAATATTTGATCATTCTACTAGATAATCTGATGACAGCAGATATAATTAAAAACAGTCGGATTAACCATATTTGGAACTCCCTTGTAGGTGGGTGTTTACCGAGAAGTTCTCAAAACCAAGTGTTTTTCGGTCAATAACCTAAATTAGTGATCCCGCTGTGTGAATATTTTAATTGTCCTTTATTTAATCAATTAGGAATTTTATTCAAATTGGTAACCTACGACTTTTGGGATACTCGCGCATGTTTTTACGATTTTAATATGTTAATTAGTGACGTTATTTCTTCCGATATCTTTTCCAATTAATTGCAATCTGCATAACGTCTTTCCGTAATTTACATGCTACGTTATGAAAGCACGTACGGGTATTTGCTAATAGGTTATCCGTGCTGCACGTTAGGACGTTAGATCGGTGATAAAGTCTATAAAATTTACTTTCGTGTTTGTTAGTTTGCTTTACTGCAGCCCTGATTAAATGCAACTTTATTCCCCATGGCTTTGATGTCGGGCGACGCCAAGCGCAAAAATTGGAGCAGGTATTTTAGCGGTATGCGCAAGCCGGAAAAAGTGTGAAGTGCCTTATTGGCATTCCTTTGCCGTTACGGCGGCTGCTGATTGCGTCCGTTTGTGTGACAACTCCTTAAACGTTCGCACCAGTTTTTAGCGACATTTTTAGTCCCAGTTTCAAGTTAACAATTGCAATTAGATGTATTATTAACGGCAACTAGTTGTCGGTTCTATTGGCGGCCTGTATGTAGTATTAAACGCGATCACTTGTTAAGTAGAAAATGCAGCAATGCCGCCAGTGTGTTAAAACAACACAATTTAATTGAGGCTTTTTTCTTCTACACTTTATATTGTAAATATGGATAGGGATGCTATTTATGGCATATCGTTACTTCTTTGTGTATTAGTTTGTTATTAAAGATGAGTTTAGTTGAATTAAAGCAACAAATCGTAATAAAATTCTTATTTTTGGAAAGCTGAGGACCGAAAATTATACGTAATAGGATGCTGGCAGTGTATGGTGAGAATAAACCAAGCCTGTATAATTTATTTTATTTTATTTTATTTTGTACTCAGCCAACAAGCATTAGGCCAATTATAGGCGTCGCTGTACATTTTATGGGGACTTCCAACCCCACTAACGACTGTCATGATGTTATTATGACATCCGGGACCAACTATTTCTGTGGCAGCCGTACCACGAAGCGCCGAGAGAAGCAGCCGTGAAACTCCCATCTAAGTTCTGACCAGAAAGAGCGTTGCTTAACTCTACTGATCGTACGTGGACGCTTGTTCAAGCTACACCACCCGGGACCCAATATACTATATTATAATAAAATACTGGTCAAAACAGTTCCGTTGAGGTCGTGAATCAGGAGAAGACGATTCAAGACCAGCACAGTCAACATCTTCAGCGAATTCTAAAAGGTAGAGTCGATGGTCCTTGAAAATTGATGTTTGAAAGTAGCAGAGATCGCTGTGGTACTGAGAATATGCGAACGAAGTGTCCTCTATACATTTTGCACGAAAATCTTGGATATGCAAGGTATCGGCCAGATGGGCTACCATGTTTTTTGACTCTTGAACAGAAGGGTGGTCGTGGAGAGGTTTCTTCAAATAATTTGGATTGACTAAAAAAAGATCCAGACACGTTACGTTGTGTAAAGCAGTGACAGGAGATTAAATCTGGGTGTCCTTTATTGAAATCCTAAGACCAATTAGGAATCAATGCAGTGGACCTATAAGGGTTTTTTTGGGACCACAAGGGTTTTTTTGGGACCACAAGGGAATTTTAAGGGTAAACACTCATCGCCAGTGCTTATTCGATCACACTTAAGAAACTACATCGGAAAGACGTCGAAGTTTAGTGAAGAAAGAGGTTCTGATTGTTTACGACAATGCAAGATTCCAACCCGTTGGAGCTTTGATGCAGAAATTAGGATTCTTTGAACTAGATAATCTAGCGTATAGCTTCGATATGCAAAGGCAACTGTACAGAGTTGCAGAATTGTACATTAGACTCTCCTTTAATTTATTATGAAGTTCATTAAAATTTTAAGAATATTGTAAAGCAATTGAAATATGTGCACGCGCCTTTTTTTTTCAGATAGTAAGAAGCATTACAAAGGTCTCTTGTAGACTTCTCTGTATGCAATGTTTCTTCGCTGTTCTTGCTTTATAAGTCATTTTATTATGCACTAAATGGCAATTGCGCAAAATGTAGTGTCTTACAAAAGCATTCTGAAATTGACAGATACGCACCATGTGCAAAGCATACAAATTGTCTATAACATCAGGATTGATCATCCGTATTGATCAGCAGGGCTGATTGTTAGTCGCAGGTGAAACGGGCGTTAGCTTTTATGGCTGAAACCATTTGATAACAGAGAAGTTATCTTCTGATTTTAGTGCCCTCTGACGGAAAACTAAAAACTGATTTGAAATAGAAAGCCATATAATAACGCGCATAAATTAAGATTTACTTGTTTTTGTTTGATGATTTACAAGACATGATTATAACTATACCGACTTTTCAAGGGTAGTTTTATATGTTTAACCTATCCTATTGAATATATAGGATAGGCACTATCGTTTATAGTCTCACTTCATGTTTACATTTAACCATATTTATGGTATTCTGAAACGTAAAAACCTATTCAGTGAACTCTGCGTCTAGGGTTCAAGAATTATAACGGCCTGTTATCGTCAATATCATAGCAACATACTTCTTGGGACCAGTAAACCAGCAGAATACCATAAAAGGTTGTACAATATTCGACCGTTACTAGAACTTTACGTGCTCACTTGGACAACAAGATCGATGTCGCTCGCTCGTTAGATCCGTGGTCGCACGTAAAAGTTTATGTGACATTCTTCCAATGTAAATTACTATTAAAATAAACAGACAGAGGGATGTTTTTAGTTAATAGCAACTTTAATGATCATAGTTTTAATCATGACGAGAGAATGTGGCCAAAATGTTTCCAAATATTGTCTTCAATTTACTAATGCTGTATTTTCTTTTCAGGTAAGTCTATTCAGGTGAATGTTTCTGTGTGTTCGTAATACATGGTAAGTACGCTAAACTGTAATGATTATCACTTAATTCTTTTTATGAAAATATAAAAATTATAGAAGGATGTGTACAATTTACTAACGAAATTATCTTACGAATGAACATCGCAGTAACACTATTGTTGATTTACTTTGCTAATATTATGACACAGTATTTACTTATACTTACATATGCACCGCTTTGATGTCTCTTTTCCTGCTTATATCTTTATATATTCCCCTTCTTTCTATTAGATCTTTCTTAGGGAACTCGACTGCGGTGCTGAAGGTAAAGGGTTCAATCCTCACAATTGCCGGGCGTTCCAACCAGTCGCTTTAAGAATTGGGTACCATAAAATGACAGCTACTCTCTTTGACATTTCTGCGTTTTAGTTGAGCTGTTAGTTTGTTTTTCTACTCCTGTAACTGAAATGGCATATAATATACTAACATATACGCCACACTCCATCATAACATGTGACAAAATAGCTTCTTAGTCACGGGCTGAAGTTGGCAACAACATTTTAGTCACGTGATGAAGTTAGGTTCAGAGAATATTTGCTTTATTAGCCACAGCCAAAACTGAAATCACGCTAGTTTTCAACAATCAACTTTGACGTTTGTCAAGCATAATTTAACCTAACAATATTCAAAACCGTAATGAAATAATATAGTATGATCAAAAATTATTTTCATCTAGTATGGCTATGAAATAGTTCCGAATTTATGAATGCAACTATAAGTCACCTAAAAATCAAATGCCAAGTTCGACATTTAGGCATAAACGTAGTTGCATTCATTAAGGGGACTATTGCATAGTCATACTAGATGAAAATAATTGTTAATCATGCTCTATGATGTTATATTGTGTAAATTTGTAGTCGTAGATAAAGGACAGTATGTAACACATTACATAAACTTGTCTATACTCTGTTCACATATTTTTGGCATGAAGGTTGGACATGACAGTTTCCCCAATTTAGCTGTGTAAAATTACTTTGTTGTGTTTAAACGAGGTTTACATTTGAGGTTATGATTACCATATACTTTTAGGTTAGAAAATATGACAAAACACGTTTAAATGTAAAGTTGGCATATTTAAACAGAATAGAAAATGGAACTTAGTAATTTTTATGTATGTATACAGTTTCAGTAATTGTGTAATTAGCAACATTTTTAATTAAGTGCATGGAAGATCTTAAAATTCTTGAGATTTTAAATATTTCTCCCCATGTACTATCAAAGTAAGAAGTCTATCTGGCAACAATATTCTGTTCTGTCAAACGACAGTAAATTTCTTCGAGGTTATGCAGGTTATACAACAAAATAAAAATTACTGTTCCTGTTCATGTGCAACTCAACAACAAAAATCCAAGGTCGCCCTTCATGCAAAAAAGGAGTGAATGGATTATAGACGCTCGTTTATTAAACACCTGCTGCCTAAAAAACTTGTGACTAAAGTGACATTTATAGAACTTGTTACATAATATACAATTATGTGATAGTCCAAAATGTTGCAAACGGTGTTGCCTCTTGGTGCAGTTACCTGACCATGAAATTTATGAGCACATACGTTAGCTGCAACTGTAATGAACGTTAGTCTGTTTATTTTCTATTAAAAAGTTATTAAAAAAAAGTTGCTCAGAATCATAAAATAGGCAAGATTCAAATTGTGATTAAAACATTCTTAATTTTTCACGGACTAAACTTACTGTTTTCTTTTTCAGCAGTGGTTAGGTGTATTCCAGTTGTTTAATTGACAGTTCGTAAATTTTATTGATAATTCCTAAAAGTTTTTGTTTTTATTATACTCTTTATTAAGAAAAGAATGGATTTTTAGACCATTTTACATCATAAATTGGTCAGAATAACATATTCTTCGAATAAAATATTGGGTTTCGATATTTTTGTGATTTTGAGCAACTTTTTTTAGCAACTTTTCTCGATAAAACTAGGTCTAGTATGATTTTTAAATTTTTTGCACTTACAATTGATCGCAGCAGGTTACCCGTTTACAGTAAAACAATTTTAATACTGTAAAAACAACCCTTTTACAGGATAGTATAACTGGTGAACATTTGAAGTCGATCATAAAGTAAATAAGGAGTGGACGGTGAGAAACGACAAACACTGTATGTAAAGTTTTTTTGTAGTAAAAATTTATTTTCAAAATTAAGAAGAAAATCATACTCTAAAATTTGTAGATACTAGCTGTTTAGCTCACTTCATAGGTGGCCTTAGTCTAATTAAAATAAGTTTTGCATTTTTAAATTGAATTATAAATAAAGTTACATTGAAGAGTGTTACAATCGTGTACAAAATAGGTAAAATTATTTTTTTTAGTAATATTGAAAAGTAAAAGCAAG
>CALNHX010006646.1:0-2500 GCA_940337035.1 Agriotes lineatus
ATGGACCTAAAACTTATCCAAACAAATTTAAACAGAAGCGGCCCCGCGCATGACCTGCTATCGCAGACTGCGCTGGAAATGCAAATTGATCTTGTTGCGGTGTCAGAACCTAACATTAAACACATCGAGAAGGGACAATGGTTCTACAGTAAGAAAAAGAACGCAGCAATAAGGAACTACCCGGGAACTAATCTAGGAAATAAAAAGGTCACCAAAAGCGGATATGGAGATGACTTTGTCTGGATAAGCATGGGGGACATAGTAATATACAACTGTTACTGCTCACCAAACATACATGACGACCAGTACAAAACAATACTAAACGATCTGCGGCAAAATATACACATACAAGGTAGTCGCAAGATACTTATCGGAGGTGATTTTAATGCGAAATCAAAACTGTGGGGCTCTACCGTAGAAGACAGGCGAGGGAAAATCCTAGCTGATTGGTTAGCCGCAGACGATCTGCAAATACTCAACATGGGGGAGATACCTACATACCAAAAGGGAGACAGGTCATCTTGCATTGATATAACGTTTTGTACTTCAAACATCAGCAGAAGGGTCCGAAATTGGAGGTGATGGAAATAGAAAATCTGAGCGACCACAGAAACATATATTACGAAGTGGAAAAACAAAGTAATGGAATGAACACGACTGGATACCAAGATGTTTCGCACGATGGAAGTTGAAGCCGGAGGCAATGGAATACTTTGCAACAAAGTTAGATCAAAACATAGAGGAACAAGAACGGACAAAACAGGAAATAACACCAGAAGACCTTGTTCAACAACTACAAACCACATGCGACCAGACACTGCCAAAAAAGAACAAAGGCACGCTTGAGGAGATATGCCTACTGGTGGAACGACAGGATAGCAGAGGCGAGAAAACAGTGCGTGGAAAAGAGAAGAGAGATGACGCGGAAAAACAAAAAACCAAACGTGACCGAGGAGGAAAAACTTAGGTGCAGAAGAAAATACCAGGCCCAACAACAAACCCTCAAGAAAGCTATATGGAACGCCAAAGAAGAGGCATGGAAAAGGTTTGCCAAGAGATTGATGAAAACGTATGGGGGGAGGGCTATAAAATAGCCTGCAATAAGTTTAGAACTCACCCGAAAATACAGTTAACACAAGAAGAGATGGAAAAGGAGGCAACAAACTGTTTCCAAACAAGCCTAAACAGAGATGGGAGGAAATAACCAGAGACCTGCCAGAAGGTAACCCGGTACCATTTAGCGAAGAGGAGATACTAAGAGCTGCAAATAAAATTAAAACGGGAAAAGCTCCAGGACCGGATGCGATACCCGGAGAAATAATCAAGGTTCTGATTCATAGACAACCGCACTACGCGCTAAAAGTATATAATAGGCAACTAAGCAGGAGGGAATTTCCAAACCCATGGAAAGTGGCCAGACTAGTTCTCTTAGAAAAGCCGAAGAAAACCCCAGAGACACAAACGTACCGTCCGCTGTGCATGCTGGATACGGCAGGGAAGTTACTGGAACGACTGATCTGCGAGAGACTGCAGGAGGAACTGGACGAGAGAGGGGGACTATGTGACAGACAGTTTGGTTTCCGCAAGGGACGCTCCACCATCGATGCCATGGCGATGGTTAAAAATATAGCCAACTCGCAACCGCAGGAGGCCGAGAGGGAAGAAAGTTCTGTGTCATGGTAACCCTGGATGTAGAGAACGCCTTCAACAGCGCCCCGTGGCACGCAATAGTGCAGGAGCTAAGGGACAGGGAAATCTCTACATACCTGATACAAATAATATGCAGCTATTTCACAAACCGGAAGCTGAAAATAGGTCGAACAGCAGAGAAAGAAGTAACCTGCGGTGTTCCACAAGGATCGCTAATTGGACCACTATTATGGAACATTTTTTATGATAGCATACTGAAACTTGATATGCCACAAGAAATAGACCTAGTGGGATATGCAGACGACCTAGCAATAGTGGCCTGTGGACGAACAGGTAAAGTCATTACAGAAGCACTAAACACTGCAATACTTAGAGTACAGAGGGAGATGACGCGGAAAGAACTACGACTGGCCCCACACAAGACAGAAGCGGTAGTTTTGGCAGGAAGAAATACGCTACGCCACGTAACGATAGACATAAATGGGCTGCAAATAACAACAGCCGGAACGCTAAAGTACTTAGGCGTGTACTTCGATAAAAACATGCGCATGACGAAACACATTGAGACCGCAGCTAAAAAGGCAGAAAACATGACAAAGCACCTTGCCAGACTAATGCCCAACCTTGGTGGAGCCAGGGCTAGTAGACGTAGAATCTTGGCGTCAGTAACAGACTCGATTATGCTGTATGCTGCACCCATCTGGCAGAGGCAATAAAATACAAAAAGTATAAATACTTGATGCAGAAGGTGCAGAGAATTACCCTGCTCAGAATCTGTAGTGCCTATAAAACCACCTCAACGGAAGCCTTACAGGTAATTGCGGGCATACCGCCGATCGACCTCCTAATA
>CALNHX010006646.1:15000-17500 GCA_940337035.1 Agriotes lineatus
AAAGGCACAAGAAGAGGCGATGCTATGGTAGCTACAGTGAGCTTACCGAAAAGAAAGGCAGAACAATTGATTAGAATAGGGAAAATTAATATCGGCTGGCAAAGATGTAAGATAAGCGAGATATTAGTTCCTACAAAATGTCACAACTGTTTATCTTATGGGCATACGAAGAGAGAATGCACAAGTGACAGAAGAACAATGGAAGATACCTGCTTCAAATGCAATAAAAAAGGACATTCTGCAACTGCATGTACAAACCAGCCATACTGCTACGTATGCGAAGTAGAAGGCCACCAAGCAGACTCCATGAAATGTAACAAATACAGAGAGGAAGTGAGAAAACTACGAGCCACAACAGAACACAAAAAATCTAAATCCCTAAACAAGATACCAAATGCGGAGCAACCTAACAGTCAGTTGCATTATTAACATTAACATGACCTGCTATCGCAGACTGCGCTGGAAATGCAAATTGATCTTGTTGCGGTGTCAGAACCTAACATTAAACACATCGAGAAGGGACAATGGTTCTACAGTAAGAAAAAGAACGCAGCAATAAGGAACTACCCGGGAACTAATCTAGGAAATAAAAAGGTCACCAAAAGCGGATGTGGAGATGACTTTGTCTGGATAAGCATGGGGGACATAGTAATATACAACTGTTACTGCTCACCAAACATACATGACGACCAGTACAAAACAATACTAAACGATCTGCGGCAAAATATACACATACAAGGTAGTCGCAAGATACTTATCGGAGGTGATTTTAATGCGAAATCAAAACTGTGGGGCTCTACCGTAGAAGACAGGCGAGGGAAAATCCTAGCTGATTGGTTAGCCGCAGACGATCTGCAAATACTCAACATGGGGGAGATACCTACATACCAAAAGGGAGACAGGTCATCTTGCATTGATATAACGTTTTGTACTTCAAACATCAGCAGAAGGGTCCGAAATTGGAGGGTGATGGAAATAGAAAATCTGAGCGACCACAGAAACATATATTACGAAGTGGAAAAACAAAGTAATGGAATGAACACGACTGGATACCAAGATGTTTCGCACGGATGGAAGTTGAAGCCGGAGGCAATGGAATACTTTGCAACAAAGTTAGATCAAAACATAGAGGAACAAGAACGGACAAAACAGGAAATAACACCAGAAGACCTTGTTCAACAACTACAAACCACATGCGACCAGACACTGCCAAAAAGAACAAAGGCACGCTTGAGGAGATATGCCTACTGGTGGAACGACAGGATAGCAGAGGCGAGAAAACAGTGCGTGGAAAAGAGAAGAGAGATGACGCGGAAAAACAAAAAACCAAACGTGACCGAGGAGGAAAAACTTAGGTGCAGAAGAAAATACCAGGCCCAACAACAAACCCTCAAGAAAGCTATATGGAACGCCAAAGAAGAGGCATGGAAAAAGGTTTGCCAAGAGATTGATGAAAACGTATGGGGGGAGGGCTATAAAATAGCCTGCAATAAGTTTAGAACTCACCCGAAAATACAGTTAACACAAGAAGAGATGGAAAAGGAGGCAAACAAACTGTTTCCAAACAAGCCTAAACAGAGATGGGAGGAAATAACCAGAGACCTGCCAGAAGGTAACCCGGTACCATTTAGCGAAGAGGAGATACTAAGAGCTGCAAATAAAATTAAAACGGGAAAAGCTCCAGGACCGGATGCGATACCCGGAGAAATAATTAAGGTTCTGATTCATAGACAACCGCACTACGCGCTAAAAGTATATAATAGGCAACTAAGCAGGAGGGAATTTCCAAACCCATGGAAAGTGGCCAGACTAGTTCTCTTAGAAAAGCCGAAGAAAACCCCAGAGACACAAACGTACCGTCCGCTGTGCATGCTGGATACGGCAGGGAAGTTACTGGAACGACTGATCTGCGAGAGACTGCAGGAGGAACTGGACGAGAGAGGGGGACTATGTGACAGACAGTTTGGTTTCCGCAAGGGACGCTCCACCATCGATGCCATGGCGATGGTTAAAAATATAGCCCAACTCGCAAACGCAGGAGGCCGAGAGGGAAGAAAGTTCTGTGTCATGGTAACCCTGGATGTAGAGAACGCCTTCAACAGCGCCCCGTGGCACGCAATAGTGCAGGAGCTAAGGGACAGGGAAATCTCTACATACCTGATACAAATAATATGCAGCTATTTCACAAACCGGAAGCTGAAAATAGGTCGAACAGCAGAGAAAGAAGTAACCTGCGGTGTTCCACAAGGATCGCTAATTGGACCACTATTATGGAACATTTTTTATGATAGCATACTGAAACTTGATATGCCACAAGAAATAGACCTAGTGGGATATGCAGACGACCTAGCAATAGTGGCCTGTGGACGAACAGGTAAAGTCATTACAGAAGCACTAAACACTGCAATACTTAGAGTACAGAGGGAGATGACGCGGAAAGAACTACGACTGGCCCCACACAAGACAGAAGCGGTAGTTTTGGCAGGAAGAAATACGCTAC
>CALNHX010006646.1:20000-69246 GCA_940337035.1 Agriotes lineatus
GGCAGACAGACAAGCAGGCAGGCAGGCAGGCAGGCAGACAGGCAGGCAGGCAGGCAGGCAGGTAGGCAGGCAGACAGGCAGGCAGGCAGACAGGCAGGCAGGCAGGCAGGCAGACAGGCAGGCAGGCAGGCAGGCAAGCAGGCAGGCAGGCAGACAGACAGGCAGGCAGGCAGACAGGCAGGCAGGCAGGCAGGCAGACAGGCAGGTGGACAGACAGACAGACAGACAGACAGACAGACAGACAGACAGACAGACAGGCAGTCAGGCAGGCAGGCAGGCTGCTGCTATTCCGGCAAGCTTAAAGCGTGTAGCTCCTCTTACTTCTGCCACCCTGTTGGCCCGGGAAGGCAAGAACGCGGTAGTTCTAACCGATTGAGACTTTTACCCCCTCCCCCCCACCACTATTACCCCTCCCACCACCTTTTTTGATCTTCTGTTCGAAAGTGTTGGTGACCCACCCCCCCCATAAAGCCCCCACCAAAATCCCCGAAATCCCCTCCCTTCACCTGTAATAGCTCATAACTTCTGAACCAGAAGGCCGATTTGGACGGGAGTGGTGGCAAACGTTTTTGTGAGACTGCGGCTTTACGTCCACATGAAAATCCCCCCTTTTTTTTACCTCCCCCAACCTTTGGAAATGGACCATCCTAATATGGAATCGGAGACCGAAATAGAGATAAAGGAACGAGAACAGCTAGAAAGGCAGCTAATGGATAAGTTCGAAAGGAGAACTAGATTAACTAAATCCCCACCCCCCGGTGCAAGTGGTTCACTTAGCAAATGGCTCATCGAGGGAAACAATGAACCAGAAGAAAACGATGACAGAAGAGCGATCCACGTCGACAATGAGGACGCGGAAGATGGGAAAGGACCAGAAACGGTGGTAGACGCAAGAGTATATAAAAAGCGAAAAATGAAAGGAAGTCCCACTATCGAATCACAATCGAGAGAAAGTGAGCAAAGGCTGAAAAATGCACAGATCTATAAGAGAGTAATTAAAAAAATGCAAAAGAATATAGACACATTACAAGAACATATCTCGGCCTACAACATAAAGAAGGAGATAAAAGAAGCCTCAATTAACTTAAGGAACTTAATGGAACAGCTGATGGCCGAGGACATACAAAATTGGTTGGAGAAAGGTACGGCTACATATGATAGAGACAAACTCGTGGTAGAAGCTGAAACGCAAACAACAAAGGAAAACGAACAAAGCACGCCTACACTAACAGTGAACACAAGAGAAATAGCCACGCAAACGGACGATGACAGTGTAAACCTTTTCGAAAACATGGAGTACGGAAGCTACAAAAGCATCGTGCAGATGGATTGGGACGAGAAGGTATACACGAAAACAAAATTAGAACAAAATAAACCCACAAGATACAATGAAGAGTTTGAAAAGGCGATTATTATAGACGCGTACAGAAAAGAAACAAATGGTCTCATTCGAACGTATACCGAGCAATACCCGCAGATCAAGACTCTAATAGAAAAGCAATCGCTAGAATATGGCAAGATCATGTATCTAGAAAATAAAAGTTTTATAACGAACGCCGAGGAAACAGAAGAACGAGAAGAAGCCATAAGTAGACTTTATCTACTGGGAGCCGAAACAAAAAAAGCAGACTCGACTCTCGATGACATAGAAAAGAACGAAGAAAGGATGTTCAACACCTTCAGAAACCTGAGAAATATTCTGGAAAGAAGAGGAGGCAAAAAAATAGTCATTGCCGACACTACCGAAAATGACGTGATACGGATGAGGAAAATGACAGAATGTGCCTTACAAGGTAGTCGTACCGAAATGACCTGGGCTGTTAACAGAAAAAGGTACCAACAGCTTAAGAAAACGGAGGATAGGGACTGGATTACAGCGAGACCGACACAAAAAATACTGGAAATAAAACCTACAAACCAGACCAGTTCCTACGCAAATATATTAAAAACGATGAGAGAAGAAATCAGAATTGACGAGATAGGGATACAAATCCAGAATATTAGGAAAACAAAAGCTGGAAATGTCAGGATAACGATGAAAGAACAGAAGGACGGGGCAGTTAAACTGTTCAAAGAAAAAGCATTGGAAAGTCTTAAAGAAACTGCAACGGCGGCAGAAACCAGTCCTCCAAAAAAAGTTGTAGTAATTAGGGACCTGGTGGAAGGGACTATAGAAGAAGAGATACAGAAGGCAATAGAGAGTATACCTGAAATGGAAATACTGGACAAAAGAGACATAAAAGTTAACACGTTGAAAGGTACAAGAAGAGGCGATGCTATGGTAGCTACAGTGAGCTTACCGAAAAGAAAGGCCGAACAACTGATTAGGATAGGCAAAATTAACATTGGCTGGCAGAGATGTAGGATAAACGAGATATTAGTCCCAATAAAATGTCACAACTGTTTATGCTATGGGCATACGAAAAGAGAATGCACAAGTGACAGGAGATCAATGGAAGATACCTGTTTCAAATGCAATAAAAAAGGGCACTCTGCAACTGCATGTGCAAACCAGCCATACTGCTATGTATGCGAAGTAGAAGGCCACCAAGCAGACTCCATGAAATGTAACAAATACAGAGAGGAAGTGAGGAAACTACGAGCCACAACAGAACAACAAAAACCTAAATCTCTAAACAGAATACTAAACGCGGAGAAACCAAACAGTCAGTTGTAATATTAACATGGACCTAAAAGTTATCCAAACAAATTTAAACAGAAGCGGCCCCGCGCATGACCTGCTATCGCAGACCGCGCTAGAAATGCAAATCAATCTTGTTGCGGTATCAGAACCAAACATAAAACGCATCGAGAAGGGACAATGGTTCTACAGTAAAAAAAAGAACGCGGCAATAAGGAGTTATCTGGGAATCAATCCAGGAAATAAAGTGGTTACCAAAAGCGGATGTGGGGATGACTTTGTCTGGATAAGCATGGGGGACATAATTCTATACAACTGCTACTGCTCACCAAATATAAACGACGACCAGTACAAAACAATATTAAACGATCTGCGGCAAAATATACAAACACAAGGCAGTCACAAGATACTTATTGGAGGTGACTTTAATGCTAAATCAAAGCTGTGGGGCTCTACTCTAGAAGATAGGCGAGGGAAAATCCTAGCTGACTGGTTAGCCGCAGACGATCTGCAAATACTCAATACGGGGGAGACACCTACATATCAAAAGGGAGACAGGTCCTCATGCATTGATATAACGTTCTGTACTCCAAACATAAGCAGAAGGGTGCGAAATTGGAGGGTGATGGAAACAGAAAACCTGAGCGACCACAAAAACATCTATTACGAAGTGGAAAAGCGTGGTAACGGAACGGACACAACTGGTTACCAAAATATTTCGCACGGATGGAAGATGAAGCCGGAAGCAATGGAACACTTTGCTACAAAGTTAAACCAAAACATAGAGGAACAAGAAGGGACACAACAGGAAATAACACCAGAAGACCTCGTTCAACTACTACAAACCACATGTGACCAGACACTGCCAAAAAGGACAAATGTACGCCTAAAGAGGTATACCTACTGGTGGAACGACAGCATAGCAGAGGAGAGAAAACAGTGCGTGAAAAAGAGAAGAGAAATGACGCGAAAAAATAAAAAGACAAAAGTGACCGAGGAAGAGAAACTTAGATGCAGAACAATATACCAAGCCCAACAACATACCCTCAAGAAAGCGATATGGAACGCCAAAGAAGAGGCATGGAAGAAGGTTTGCCAAGAGATCGATGAAAATGTATGGGGGAGGGCTATAAAATAGCTTGCAATAAGCTTAGAACCCACCCTAAAATACAACTAACGCAAGAAGACATGGAAAAAGAGGCAAACAAACTGTTCCCAAACAAGAATACACAGAGATGGGGAGAAATGACCAGAGACCTGCCAGAAGATGACCCCGTACTGTTTAGTCAAGGCGAGATACTAAGAGCGGCATATAAAATTAAAGCGGGAAAAGCTCCAGGACCGGATGCGATACCCGGGGAAGTAATCAAGGTACTGATCTACGAACAACCGCAATACGCCCTAAAAGCATACAATAGGCTACTAAGCAGGAGGGAGATTCCAAACCGATGGAAAGTCGCCAGACTAGTGCTCTTAGAAAAGCCGAAGAAAAACCCAGACGAGACACAAACGTACCGTCCGCTGTGCATGCTGGATACGGCAGGAAAGCTACTAGAACGGCTGATCTGCGAGCGACTACAGAAGGAACTGGACGAGAGAGGGGGACTATGTAACAGACAGTTTGGTTTCCGCAAGGGACGCTCCACCATCGATGCCATGGCGATGATTAAAAATATAGCCCAACTCGCAAACGCAGGAGGCCGAGAGGGAAGGAAGTTCTGTGTCATGGTAACCCTGGATGTAGAAAACGCCTTCAATAGCGCCCCGTGGCACTTAATAGTACAGGAGTTAAAAGACAGGGAAATATCTACATACCTGATACAAATAATATGCAGCTATTTCACAAACCGAAAGCTGAAAATAGGTCGAACAGCAGAAAAAGAAGTAACCTGCGGTGTTCCACAAGGATCTCTAATTGGACCACTATTATGGAACATTTTCTATGATAGCATTCTAAAACTCGATATGCCACAAGGAATAGACCTAGTGGGCTATGCAGACGACCTAGCAATAGTGGCCTGTGGACGAACAGGTGAAGTCATTACAGAAGCACTAAACACTGCAATACTCCGAGTACAGAGGGAGATGACGCGGAAAGAGCTACGACTGGCCCCACACAAGACAGAAGCGGTAGTTCTGATAGGAAGAAATACGCTACGCGAAGTAACCATAGACATAAATGGGGTGAAAATAACAACCACCAGATCATTAAAATACTTAGGCGTATATTTCGACAAGAACATGCGCATGACCAAACACATCGAGAGTACAGCTAAAAAGGCAGAAAACGTAACAAAGCACCTCGCCAGATTAATGCCCAACCTTGGCGGAGCCAGGGCTAGTAGACGTAGAATCTTGGCCTCCATAACAGACTCGATTATGCTATATGCAGCACCCATCTGGGCAGAGGCAATCAAATATAAAAAGTATAGATACTTAATGCAGAAGGTGCAGAGAAGAACCCTGCTTAGAATCTGTAGTGCCTAAAAAACCACCTCAACGGAAGCATTGCAAATAATCGCGGGCATACCGCCGATTGACCTCCTGATAGAAGAACGTTGTGCGGCGCACAGAAACAGACAACATGGAAAGAAACAACTAAGAGAAGAAACACTCACGAAGTGGCAGAGGAGATGGGACGAAATGCAAGAGAAGGCCCAGTGGACAAAGCAAATTATTCCGGACATAAGAAAATGGGTGAACAGAACGCATGGCGAGGTAAACTATTACGTAACTCAGGTAATCGGCGGACACGGTTCCTTCGGGCAATACCTGAAGAGATTTAAAATCCAGGAAGAAGAAGTATGCCACTACTGCGGAGAGATAGACTCGGTGGACCACACAGTGTTTCAGTGCCCAAGATGGACAGCAGTGAGACATACCATACAATTATTAACTGGAGAGGAAATAAATGTTCAGAACCTGACAGACCTGATGGTACAAAGCAGAACGGCATGGGATGCAATCGCTGACGGATTGAGAACGATTATGGTAACAAAGGAGCGAGATGAACGTACTAGGCAGCAGCAGAGACTGGAGAATTAGGACATACAATCACAGAGGGTAAAAGACATGAAAATAGGACAGAACATCTCATAAGGTAATATAAGGGTTTCTTGAAGATATGCTATCGCGATTCCGAGAAACCCATCTACGATACCCGAGGAGTGGTTTTAGTGGGTATACCTAACCCGAGAGAGTAGGGAGTCCCACACCCCCCCGCGAAGACGGGGGCGCCTATAAAAGGTTTCCCTCCTCAAGCCAAAAAAAAAAAAGGCAGGCAGGCAGACAGGCAGGCAGACAGGCAGGCAGGCAGGCAGGCAGGCAGGCAGGCAGGCAAGCAGGCAGGCAGGCAGGCAGGCAGGCAGGCAGGCAGGCAGGCAGGTGGACAGACAGACAGACAGACAGACAGACAGACAGACAGACAGACAGACAGACAGACAGGCAGGCAGTCAGGCAGGCAGGCAGGCAGACAGACAGGCACACAGATATACAGACAAACAGACAGACAGACAGATAGACAGACAAACAGACAGACAAGCAAGCAGGCAGGCAGGCAGACAGGCAGGCAGACAGGCAGGCAGGCAGGCAGATATACAGACAGACAGACAGGCAAGCAGACAGGCAGGCAGGCAGACAGACAGACAGACAGACAGACAGACAGACAGACAGACAGGCGGGCAGGCAGGCAGGCAGGCAGGCAGGCAGGCAGACAGACAGACAGACAGGTAGACAGACAGACAGGCAGACAGACAGGCTGGCAGACAGAGAGACAGGCAGACAGACAAGCAGGCAGGCAGGCAGGCAGGCAGACAGACAGACAGACAGACAGACAGACAGACAGACAGGCAGGCAGGCAGGCAGGCAGGCAGGCAGGCAGGCAGGCAGGCAGGCAGGCAGACAGACAGACAGACAGACAGACAGGTAGACAGACAGACAGACAGGCAGACAGACAGGCTGGCAGACAGACAGACAGGCAGACAGACAGACAGACAGGCAAGCAGACAGGCAGGCAGGCAGACAGACAGACAGACAGACAGGCAGGCAGGATAATGGATGTCATTGACCCACCCTCGTTAGCCGCATTCGACAGATGTCCAGAGAATAACATCCGGCCAGACGCCTGCATCTGTTTAAACATCTGGCGGCCTGCAAATATATCCTGCAACAAAGGTGGTGATAGGATAACTTATTCGAAGTTATGAGTCTTACTCTATATGTTCGAATGTTTGTAAGAGTGGAACAGGTTGAAATAAATAACGGCTGAATTTCGAAACTGTATATTTAATAAAGTACTGGAAAACACGTAATATTTATGAAACTTGATTAAGCGAGGAAGAATCTTGTAAAAATTTCAAAATGAGACTTTTAGCCCTCCAAAAATTCATCATCATCATTTTCAGACAATAACATCTCCCAGACGCCCACATCCGCTTAAACAAGTCTGTCAAATTTAAATTGGTTCATTTGTCCTGTGCCGAATTTGAATTCACCGTCAAAATGATGTGCAGAATTTGAACGCGCCGTCAAAATGATGCGCAGAATTTGAATTTACCGCAAAAAAAAACTTGAGCATATTTTGAATTTACCACTAAACCTGCGCAGAATTGAACTTCCTTAGTATAATTATATATTGTTGCCCCCAGTCTTGTGTGGCAAAAACGTTTGCATTAATCAGGTATCCGGGACAATTGATAAAGTCAATAATAGACTTATATATCTTAATTCGAGTTCATACATATGAGACAGTCAATCCTCTTCACCGTGCAATTTCTCAACCTCTGTCTGTCTACCTGCCTGTCTGTCTGCCTGCCTGTCTGCCTGCTTGCCTGTCTGTCTGGCTGTCTGTCTGTCTGCCTGTCTGCCTGCCTATCTGTTTGTCTGCCTGCCTGTCTGTCTGTCTGTATGTCTGTATGCCTGCCCGCCTGCCTGCCTGCCGGCCTGCCTGTCTGCCTGCTTGTCTGCCTGTCTGCCTGCCTGCTTGTCTGCCTGTCTGTCTGTCTGCCTACCTGTCTGCCTGTCTGTCTGTCTGTCAGCAGTGCTTTCGAACCTATATTAAAACAATCGAATCTAAAATTTGGGTCTTTCGTAAAAGAAAACAATATGCAATTAAATGATACTGCTGCTAATAGCGGTATAAAAATATCAAAAATTTTTAACTCAGTTTACACTCCGAACTGTAACCTGTAAATCTCTACAGCATAATAATATTTCTTTAGGAACTTGCTTATTGCTAAAGTGAGGGATGCTGCCCTTCTGTACATAGATCCAACAGCAAAACCAAAATAAATAACTATCACCTAATTTCGAAACTTTGTGTATTTAATAATTGAATTTCAACCATCAAAACCCGAGTAGAATTTGAATTTACCACCAAAACTCTGATCATAATTTGAATTTACCGCCAAAACCTACGCAGAATTTGGATTTACCGCCAAAACTGTGCAGAAACCATCGCGCAGACCTGTGCAGAAACCTCAGACAATAATCACATTCGGTTTATTTTTAACAACCTTGCACATTCCCAGACGCTCACATCTGCAGGTCTAGATAGATATTTTCTATAGTCTGCAAATTCTGCACCTCCTTCTAATTTTAGCTTTATTTACACAATTTCAAATGTGATTGTTTAGTTACAAAATGTTTTTAAGCAAGTTTGAGATTTTCTCTTATACATCTGATTTTAGATAAGTTTTTATTCGGCAAAATGATACTGTCCCTCACCATTGAGTATAGCATCCTTATTAATAAAGTATTTTTACTAATATATTGCAGTGATCTAATAGCTTTTACTCGGCTTTATTTAATTTAATTCTTATTATCTGGGTTTTATTTTAAAATTTTTGATTTTAATCTTACCTTTTGCGTACAGTCTTTATCATTGTAATAACCTTAGTTATTCGACTCTAATCGACTATTAAAATCAGATTAAGACATAAACCATGAATACCGGATATAGGACAATTGTATTTATTAAGTAATTAATAACTGCCTGTATCATACGTTTAACAACTTTGTTAATAATATTTGATAAATACCTAATTTTAGTTAATTCAATTTTAGATTAATATTACTGTCTGTTTATATCTTCTATAGTCTTCTATTCGTCAGATATCTCTGCTACAACTATGCACGTTGCAACAAAAAACTGGACTATTTACGAATGATTTACAAATACCGTTGTAAGAAATCGAAATTCCAATGATAAAACTAAACCACCACTCCTTTTAGGAACAATATTTTAAGCTGCTTTTTATTTTTATAGTTATTGAATGCTTAATAAAAAATGTAGTTAAAACATATAGTGCTGTGGCGCCGTATTTCGTAAATATACTACCATAACATTCTTAAAGCCAAGGTGCTAACACAAGAACAAATAAGGTGTTTGTTTTTACGAGATTGGTATGCGGAAGTTGCTGAATCAGATAAACTGAAAAATGCTGAGGGGTTAAATGTGATCCAACGCGATCCTTTTATCGCCCTGTTTTGTATTATAAAATTCTGCTGTTTAAGACTCTACTATACTTATGTGTGTTAGCTTCCTACCAGAGTTTACTGCTGGAATTATATGTGTGTAAGATTGACTAAACTACATCAAACTTTTAACCTGCTAACTGAAGAGTATTTTTACTAATGTATTGCTTTATTTGACTTTATTTAATTTAATTCTTATTAACTATAATACTAGATATAGAACATTATTGTATTTATTAAGTAATTAATAACCGCCTCTATCATACGGTTAACAACTTTGCTAATAATAATATTTAATAAATACTTAATTTTTAGTTAATTTTAGATTAATATTACTGGCTGTTTACAAAATTTTATTATTATCTAATTTAAGATTCAATTTTTATAAACTCTGTAAGTAGCAGGTATATTTTTATATTACTACTCTCCTTTAATATGTGTGTTATGTGCGTTTTAGACAAAGGATTTAAGCTCTGGTTCCCTAAGGGGAGCGTGGGTTCGAACCCCACACCTGGCAATTCTTTTTGTATGTCTAACAGACAACAGTACTTGACAAACTTATTTCAAGATAATTTTATACATCAGCAAAAAATTTCCAGACAACAATGATTTCATTGTTCAATTTTTATCAGTCTTGCAGATTTCTCAAACAATGGGTGTCATTGTGCAATTGGTAGATAATAACATCCGGCTAGACACCCCGCATCTGCAAGTCTGAACAAGTTACGATGGCTCACATCCTGTTGAGCGTGGGAAAATTTTTTTGATAAACGTAGAAATAAAATTAGACTTTTAACCTCAAAATTCATCGTGGAAATCTTGTAAACCTTCAAAATTACACTTTTAGCCCCAAAAATTCATCGTGGGAACCGGAAGTGGCACGTGACCTCGGTGAGGCCAATGACCTTGACCTCGGCTAGGTCAACGACCTTGACCTCGGCTAGGCCCGTGACCTTGGAGAAGTTCAAGGTCAAATGTGTCCCAGAACCCGCCTAACTACACTACTCTTCTCCCATCCATATAGGTAGTTCTTTTAGAGGGCTTATACGCCAAACCACAAATTAATAAGTTATGTTCAGATTATTTTTTTTAAGTTAATTACTTATTTTTGCTTATTTATGTAGTATGTATGTATGTATTATCATTATTATTATGTTAATTGTTTATTTTGCTTATTATTGTATTATATGGTATAAATTGTTTCATTAATCATGTATTTGTATGTGAAAGAAATGGTCCTTGACCGTTAAATAAATAAATAAATAAATTTATTTCTCTTGTTGATAAAATTGTGTCTTCTTCAGTTTTGTATCTTCGATAAGCGAATCGTCAAATCGTCAAATAGTGAACATGATACAATTCCCACATTCCGAATAGCCACTTCGGGAATTTCTCTGTACTGCTCTAATTCTTGCAATAATTTTATGCTCGTCAGTGGAGCAGAAGCTGCTTCCAGCGCATGTTATTTGAAAAAAAAATTTTTCCTCGGCTTTTATTGAATTGAATGCTGTTTGAAATGAAACCATTTTCAAGTAAACTCACCAATTTTGCATTGACTTAATTCAGGTGAATTTAATAAATCTTGTCAAGCTTATTTCTTTGATTTTGTAGAACCTGTAAAACTTGCCCTTGCAAAAATTGCCATACAAATATTGTAATAACACGGGTAATTTAAAATCAGCGAAATTGGCATTTTACATATTCCCAAAATTTCCGCCACAAGCACCATTGGAACATAATTCCGCCCAACTTTCTTCAAAATTTAAATAAAAAAATCAAATAAATAAGGGGCACCCTAATGGATATACTTATGCATATAGCCTGACAACGAAAATTCACATTTCTACATAAAAAGTATAGTAAATAATTAGGATTCGTTCTTCAGGGAAGCAATTCGAAAGAAAACTCTTCTTATTCAAATCAATATTTTGCAAAGCTTTATTCCTTTCTCAAGACAACTACAATAAAGTTGACAGTTGTAGAGAATTTCAGGAAAAATAATGTGCTTTACTTACGAAAAAGTGAGATTAGAACTTCATAATTGGCAACAAACAACATAAACATGCATATTTTGTTTGGTACTTCAGGTTAAAGGTTGAAAAATTGTACTTACAGTAATCCGATTATATCGCAGTTGATATATAGATTCTACCAACAGATTAAAAAATTTGCTATCCTAAAATTAGTCATTCTACGTGAATATGATGTTTTAAAATCTGTTTGTAATTGATGAATCAATTAACTGTGATATAATCGGACTACTTAATTGCTTTTTAACCTTTAACCTGATGTACATACCAAACAAGATATGCCTGTAATTATGAAGTATTAACCTCACTTTTGGAAATAAGCACATTTTATATTTTAAAATCTTTTAGGACTCTAAACTTTATTGTAAGTTGTCTGGCGAAACGAACAACGCTTTCTAAAATATTGGCTTGGATAAAAAAGTTTTCTTTCGAATTGCTGCCCTGAAGAACGACTCCCAATTGTTTACTATATTGTTTATCAACCAGTCGTTCGTCACCGTCCCGCATTTTTTATACATAGATACACAGAAATAATTTTTCAGAAAATTTTGAATTTTGAAGGGACCTTTCCGCGGTTCGAAGACCATGTGAACTTGTAGATCCTTCTCATTTAGTATTAGTGTTCTTGGCAAGTAGGAAAGACGCAAGTCCTCGTTGACAAGTTTAACACTGCCCAAAATTGGGCAATAAAAAAATTACAGTACACTCGACCTCTATAAGCATTAAACAACCGCTGCACATATTGCAAGTGACATCACAGAGCTATAATCGCTTGCGGTAATTAGTAAAATTTGTATTTGCCAAATAATTGCCCAACACGCCGTGGCATCATAGGTTGCTTTAGTATTTTGTTTCAATTCTCTATGACCTATTAATATCGTTAATTGAAATTCCAATTATCACGGTCTATAATTGAAACACAAGTGCATTTTACTGTGTTAATTTATACAACAGCAGTTGTAATTCAAGTCACAACCGATCTGAGGCGACGCCTTTGTGTGAAAGAGAAATCAGTGGGCTCTTTTACAGGTATTTGGAAAACAACCCCAGACCCAGACCCAGGGCGACCCGATATTTACCTTATTAAAAACCTGGCACGCTAGACTAAAACAAGACATGATCCGCCGAAAGCAGACAGAAAAATCGCTCGCCCCATCATCATCATACCTCTATAATAATCCAGAAAATTTCGAAGGTCACAACATTTCGACGCGGGGCCTATGTGCAGTTGCTACAGTGGGCGTGCTCTTGATATTGCCGGTTGCACAGCAGCGTTGCCAGACCTGGTACAATTCTACGAATCTGGTACATTTTGAAACCGTTTCTACAAAAGTACATTTTTAATCTTTCTGGTACATTTTCATCCTCATTTATTAGACGAAACTCTCAAAAATAAATTAGCAGATCAGCCAGGCAAAGCGGAATTGGTATACAAAATCCGGCGTCAATCTTATTTATTTCGTACAGTGTAAATCTGGCAACAGGGCTAAAATGGTCGTGTTGACAGCTGGCCTTTAGTTTACGAAGATGAGTGAAATAATAAAAAGCGGGTGAATTTCACACAGCGGAAAAAGGAAACCCTCATTTCTGTTGTAGAAAAGTGAGTATTCGTTATTATATTTTCCATTTTAATTTTGTGTGTTGTTACTTAGGTGCTCTTGTGTGACATAACCTAAGATTTGCGTGGATATTTTATCTGGCAAAAACAGAGGCAATCAATGCGTTTCGCACTGCATAATTTTCATTATTATCAATCCTATTAACGACATAATTTTACAGTACATTATAATTACAGATGCCTTCCTTAAAGAAGAAATTGGTAGAAAAAGAAAAGCAGCTAAATGAAATGAAACAGGAATTCCTCGACAGTAGACAAGTCTTGTCTGAAAACTGGAAAGAAGCTGTAAGTGAAGCCAAAAAGCAATACGAAGCGATTGATAGCGCGCTAGAGGTGAATTTATTAAAAGTTACGCTGTAAATACTTTCATTAACTATTACAATTTCAGATTCTACATAGCAGGTATACAAACTGTAGTTCAACGGTGCCCACCGCTAGCCAAACTGCAGAGAGATTTAGAAGAAACAAGCTTTCAGAGCGCATCGTCGATGCACATAGCTGCCCCATCCGACTGCAATGCCAATTGCTGAATTCCGTTGACAACTTAGAGATTCCTTCACCCATAAATAGTACTGCCTAAGTTAGGTACTAAAGCGTCTGTTTAGTAATCACGAGTACGTTGTGAACCAACACTTATTACATTCAGTTGCTCTACGAAAAACTGATGTCTTCCGAGCTTTAGCATTCAGTACGAACGAGTTATTTATCAGGTTCTTGCTGAGGAGGAGAACATCGTTGCCATAGTCGAGCGCAGTTCCAGCGCATCTCGTACTGCCAAACCAGCAGATGGACAAACAATTCGCCCAGTAGGAAATACTTTCTCTTTTAAAGTGGATGTTCAAATGATTGAGAGGAATCATCGTGAAATTTGTTAGAATATTGGACAAGGAGGAGTTTCTAAGGTGCAGAAAGATAAAACGTAATCTGAAGTTAAGTGATATCAATTTGGAATTAGTTGATATGGCAAAAAGCAATAACTTTGTGTATATTAATGAATCTCTCTCGTCGTTAAATCGACAGCTGTTTGCGACAGCTAGAGATTATAAAAAGGAGAAGAATATTAAATATCTTTGGTAAAAATGGCAGGATTTATATGAGGGCGAAAGATAATAGTAAAATAGCCGAAATTAAAAATGTTTTTTGAATGTTTGAATAAAATTGATTTAAAAAACATTTTATATATTTCTATCGATAATTCTATAAAATTATATGGAAAATATTTTCTTTTGCATTTTTTAGAACACAAAGTAAATCCTGTTTTATTTTTATTTGTATTTCTATACAGTTTGTGGTTTACTTTCAGTTATTTTGGTTGCTTCGCAAATATAACTTCATTTAGATTTTTGTCAATCTTTCTGCTATTAAGTTTATTGGTATTATGCTGCCAATGTCTTTATGGTAATATATTTAGTTTTATTTCTATTAATCAAATATTCATTTTTATGAGTTATCGTATAAAGTTTGTTTATAGTAATAATTCTGAGGTTCATTAGTATCTGCTGATGTTGATTAATTGCTTAATCGATTTAAAAATTTACAATTTTCTATTATTCCTACAGCAAGTTGTAGTATAGCTATTGAACAGTTGTGGATCAAAATTATTTAAAAAAATTTAACGGTTGTCATAGGAACAGTTTATCGAAGGCAGGAGTTTGGATGCGCTGACTTTATTGATACCTTGGAGGACTCCTTTTAACTTATTGCACATATGACGGACGAGATAGTGTGTCTGGGTGATTTTAACATATATATGTTATCTATAAATGATAAAAGTACTGAAAAATGATAAAAACAGCTCTACATTACTGGACCTTATTTTGGTAAACGATAAAAAATGGATAGTCAATTACGGTGCGACTAATGTACATGGATTATCCGATCATTGTTTGGTTTATTGTGACTACCCTATTAAATGTAAATTGCAGGTCTATAACGACCTTCAGTCTCTTCCATGGCACAATTTAATAAATTTAATCATAGACAGTGCGGACAGTAAAAGAATTCAGCATATGCAAAATACATGGTATTAGAAAATTTGATCACATAACACATAAACTTAACGAAATTAAATGGTTAAATATGCACAATCGTAGAATACTTCATTCAGCCACATTTTTTCATAAAATTATCTCAAATAAAATACCCTCTTATTTACTTAATAAAATTGAATTTAGATGTGATGTTCATAGTGTTAATATGCGAAATAGAAATCTAATTACGCCTCCATATCACAAAACTGCAATGTATGAGCGATCCTTTTCTTTCGATATAGCTTATTTATACAATTCTTTGCCGGAGTATCTCAAAACCTGTTCACCTGAGAAATTTAACTCTAATCTGTTTAAAATTCTACTTAATCACCAAATCGGTGCAGCATAATCACTCTCTTACATATATGTTTAACATTACAATAGTATTATTGGTCTACAGTTAGTGTCGTTAATTATTTAATATTTGTTATCTAAGTGGAAAAGCAGATGCTATTTTAAATAGTAATCTGAATTTGCCCTTTTGGTGGTGAAATGGGGGTCGTCGAAATTAAGTGTCTTTATTGCGCAAAGGACATTGACATAGATGCCCTAAATGTTCTAAAATGTGCAGGTGTACAAAAAAAGGATGAAGAATTTAAATTAGATCATAACCATGGCTACTACTACCAGATACAAATGCAACTCGCTGTTATTGGAGTTAATTACAGTGATTTTGTGGTATGGAGTAGAAATTTTTTTTCGGTGAAAGAATACATTTCAATGAGGTAGTTTGGGAAAAAGAAAGCGCTATTGCTATGAAGTTTTTTAACAATGTGATGATGCCAGAACTTCTCAGTAGGGCATCCAATCCCGGGATCCCGAAATGTCGGTATCCCGGGATCCCTAATTTTTTTATCCGGTATTTCAATCCCTGTATTTTTCCCGAATACCGGACAATACCGGAATTTTCGATATTTTTGGGATTGCTTTTGTGTGCACTACGTCGCAGTTCGCAGAGTCTGCAAGTCGCTTTACCCGGCCTGGCCGGCGCCAGACATGGAGCAACATGTTGATAGATAATAATTAGTATGGTTCAGGGTAGTAGCAGTTAGCAGATGCGTCCATAAACGGCGTAAACTGTGTTCAGTTGTGTTGTCACTGTTGCTTGCATATTTACCTACCTATTATACACCTATAATACTAGAAATACCGGTTCTGAAAACAGGGAATCCCGGTTTGAACGCCGGAAATCCTGGTATTGAATACCGGGATTCAGATAGAATTTCTTCAATACCGAAATCCCGGGATTGAAAATTCAGTTCGGTATTGGATGCCCTACTTCTCGGTAAATATTTCACAAATAAAGCAGTTAAGGATGCTGCAGCTAATACTGATTGGAATGTATTGAAAGAGTCGTTAAATGTTAATAATGGTACAAATTTAATGTTTTGTAATAAACGTAGTAGTACGGAAACAAGGACCACTGCTCTCGTAGCCACGCAAACTAAAGATAACAATATATATTGTTTGTGTAAGGGTCCTGATAATGGAACGCCTATGATTGCTTGCTGTAATTTGCACTGTTCCGTGGAATGGTTTCATCTGTTTTTTATTGGTTTAACATCTGTACCTAATACTGAATGGCATTGCCCTTTATGTACGAGGGCGATTCAAATTTGACCTGCATTTTATTTTTTTCTGGTCGATACAAACTACAAATTAATATTATATATACATCATTTTTCTAAGTAACAACCCCCCTTTAAAATACACTTGTCTCATCGCTCCGGTAGCTGCTGTATTCTCGTCAAAAAAAAAATCTTTTAGTTGACGACGTAGCCAATTTTGCACCGCATTCTTCACTTCCTCAGTAGAGGCAAAGCGCTTGCCTCCTAATAGTTTTTTAAGGGGGCCAAAGAGATGATAGTCACTTGGGGCCAAGTCCGGACTATATGGGGGTAAGGCAGCACTTCCCAGTGCAATTTAACGTGACAAAAAGTCATCGCTTTCAGACTTGTAGCGAAGCCAGAGTTCTCTGCAAACCTGTAGTAATGTCTGCTGTCGTTCCGCGGAAAACTGTTTTAAAACCCACCTGGCGCTAACTTTAGTAAATGTAAGCTTGTCGTGGACAATAGTGTGAATATTACCAACACTGGCGTTTACAATCACAGTAATTTTCTTCACAAATATTCACCTATTACTCCGGATCAGCTGGTCAACTTTTTGAATGTTTCCAAGATTCACAGCAAACGCTTGACGGGCAGTATGCAGCAAGTTCGATACGCATTCACGTCTATCCTGGAAGGATTTACACCATTCAAAGACTGTTTTGTGTGATAAACACCCTTCTTCAAACTGTTTATGAAATCTCTGATGAATATCAGTCTCTTTTATACCTTCATTGAAAAGAAATTTAATAATTATACGTTGCGCTACAGAATTTCACACATTGTTGCACGAAATTGTTAATACAAATTAAAGTATTGACACAATCAAGTTGTAGTGGTTTATGGCGTTAGTTAACATGCCTACTTCGATGAATGTAAAACCGCTTTACAGTATCTCTTCAATTATGTTCATAAAAAAATAAAATGCAGGTCAAATTTGAATCGCCCTCGTAGTATAAGTGAAAGTAATAGTATTTTGTATTATATTGGTATTGGAATATAAAATAAAAACAAATAAATATTTGATCGATTTATTTATCACTTTAATTGCAGTACTGTAAAATAAGTAAATACAAACATCATGTTTTTAAAAGCACGACCGCTGCGATATGTGAAAAACGCAGGTCTATTTTTAAATAAGTAACCAAATGCGCCAAGTAGCTGCTATAGAACACTGCAGTTTAAATTGAAACTAAATGAATTAATAACAGATTCATCCATTTTCAAGTAAGGTCTATTTTAAAATGTATATTGGTTATTTATATTTATACAGTACAGTAAACATTGCGCTTCCATACTTTGACCAAAATTATTTAAAAAGATATTTTTGTCAACTACACGGAAAAATTGCATGTTCAACGCATTGGAAAATTCCATGCTCACGTAAAACTTTTACATTCGCTGGAAAACTCTCACTTTTCTTAACTTGTAGAACAATCTACTATTAGTTCACTAGCGATTTAAAAAAAAAATAACTCGCTAGCTTATAAATATTATAAACAGTTACTTATGGTTGCTATTATAGAGATAATAATAATAATGGCAGTTAAAATCACAAAGAAATAATAATTAATCGAGTTATTTAACAATATCAGTAACGGCGTAACTGGAGACTTGAGTTATCGCATTTATATTTTTATGACGCCCAACGGCTTAAACCTGAAAAGAAACACAGATTGCAGGCAGCTGAAAATTATTTCGGTGGAGCAAATAATTCTCACATATAATCCCATAAGTCATAAGAGCATTAATTCTTTCCGGAATTTTTTTTGACTGCGTTCCAACAACGTCATATTAATTAGGACGCCTTCCAGGGGCGAGCGTTTCCTTTCCAGAGACTTTCCATTTGAAAATATATTTTTTGGAACTTTTCCTTACTGCCAATCTCTAGCGTGCTTTTAAAACTTTCTTTAGTGCAACAAAAGTTATTAAATTCGTCTTACATTTTAAATGCGGCATATGCCGTGGGTTTCAGTTAGTTATGGTAATAATCCGGGATTGGATACAACCAGAGTGGACACGTCGGGCCGGACATCCCTCTCGCTCCACAGCCCGACCAAAGGGACGTCGGGCCAGTTTCAAGCGGGATGAATGAATATACAAATTAACCTAATACAAAGGGGTGTCCGTAACTGCATGCGGCCAGGCCGGGGTTGACACGCCAGCCATTGTAAACATCAGCGATGTTTCGGTGGGCGGCTGTCGCGAGGGGCTCCAAATCATTTCTAATTTACACAAATCAATTCTTTTCGAAAGGTTGGAAATGCGATTACAAGCCCGTGCTTAGCCCCTTGCGAAATTTGGCGAGGGTTGGTAAAACAAAAAAACAGAGAGCACTGTCATTTTGACATTTGAAAAGCGGTGTAACTATTCACCCTCAAAAGGATTCGAAGGAATCCCTCAAATTACAGTTTGATTTTCCAAGAATGGAAATTAAAATAGGAAAAGAAAACTGTTGTACCCACTAATTTTTATATCAGAAGAGATAGCTTAGAACTGCACCGATTTTTTAAATAGAGCATGAATAAAAAACTGCAAAAATCACAGCTGGCTGCTATTTCGACCACTTAAGGCGGAAGCCAATAGAAGACGTGCTCATCCAATCATCATCATCATGCCGTTCAATCCTTGGGATTATGGCAAACACTGCGCCGCAGCGTTTTTTGAATCCTTTTCCTGAGGTGGATTAATCCTCTTTTTCTGTTGTTGTTACAGCTTGTGGTGGGTCCTGGCCATGTTTGTAATTTTCTTCCAGTTCTTTCTGTCTCTACATTGTGCTTTCCAGTCTCTTATTCCCATTGATTTTATGTCTTCTTCTATTTCTTCTCGCCATCTTTTTCTAGGTCTTCCTTTAGCTCTGGGCCACATTGGGGTCCACTGTGTTATTCGCCTGACTATTTCTGTGGGTTTTTTCCTCATAATGTGTCCTGCCCACTGTAAGCGTTGGGCTTTTATATGTCTTACAATGTTTGCTTCACCTAGTTGTTCTTCTATTTCTTTATTCGTTTTCATTCTTCTTTCTCCTTCCCTTGTTATATTTGGCCCTCATCCAATACCATATGTAAAACAAGATCTTAGTGCTTCGACATGACGTCCGTACAAGTAGGTCGAATTGGCCAATGATTGGGTTTACTCCGCCTCGAGCGGCCAATTCGACCTACTGGTGCTGACGTCACGCCTTAGCGTTAAGGCTTCGTTTTTCAGCTGGTATTGGCTCATCACTTGAGCACAAATGTAAAACATGCAGCTGAAACAAGAGTAGCTAATAATGCTCGTAACTAGTGATGGGAAGTTTCGGTACTTTTGCGGACTCGTTCATTCCAATTCCATTCAGCAAGTGGATCGAGTCCATCGGATTCGATCCTCGGATCGACATCAGAATTGAATGTGCATTTCAGGATTTCAGACAGCCGGGGTCTTCGGTATTTCCGGACCCGGAACGAACAACGCGCGTATTGTTGTTTTGGTGAGTGGTCACGCAGTCGGTAATTCAGTATGTTTATATGTCTCAAACATCAATTGGGCACATACAAAGCCGCCAAAAAGCCATAAATCGTTGATAACTGATAAAAAAGCATGCAACTTCGGCCGTATCATGTGTTGCCTGTCGACGTCGAGTCTCTAAAACGAACCCCATCATCATTTGCTGTTCCCCATCAACACATTGTATTGTATTATGTATTGATTGAATAACGGAATGCCAAAGGAATGAATGTCAGCGAGAATTGACGCCCCGCGAACTTTTCGTTCCTCGGAACGAATCCGGACCGAAAGTTGGACTCGATCCATATCGATCCTGCCCCGGATTCGATCGAATCCGACCGGATCGACACATCGCTACTCGTAACTCACTTTTATTGTAAATATGTATCTTATAGTTGAAGTTTCAATAAATGTTGATATATATTTGTTGCTATTGTTTACTTCTAAAAAAGAGTGGGGTGGTAAACAAGGTGCGATAATAAAACTCCTACCTCCCTTAAAATGAGTGGGATAAGTGACTCCCGGACGTAGATAAAGCATGTTTACAACTCACACAATATGAAAACTGCAACTAACCTAAAGCGATAACCACACATAGCCGGCTCCTATTTCTCACATTTTTATTTATGATCCGTTCGTAAAATTCTAAGCTACCTTATCTGCGATAAATTAGTCCGAAATTCACGGTATGGTTTTCTGTATCATACACTTAACTCTCAAACATCATAAACAAAAAACCAGGAAGCTTTAGACGTAATATTAAGAATGGAAGACGAATTGAAGAAAGAGGAAGACACCAAAATAAATATCAGCACAATATGCATGATTAGACGAACAATTTATAGACAAGAGCATATACAGTAACACATTAGTAAAACTGGAAAATGTTTAACGAATACAAAAGAAAGGTTCGACAGATGGGACGAATATCTACAAGAACTGAAGTAGTAACGGGACAGGAATAACTGTTCCATTCATTAGCAAGCTCGAAGTAAGGAAAGGAGCTCATCATTTACAAACTAGCTATAGCCCGCGGCGCACGTCGCATTTAAAATTTCGCGCGTTAGTGTGAGATCTTCTTGGCACAAATGCCACTCGAACTTGCATCGGGCGGTGACCTCGGAAAATCGATTTCTAAGAGTGCGTTAAACGCTGCGTTTGGGCTCATTCAGCAAGGCAATAATAAATTCTCCTCATTATTAAATGAAATGTGCTTGTGTTAGTAGTTTTAAAAACACAACCAATAGGCATAATAAGTAATTGTTTTCTGTGATAATATCGCTATTAAAAGTAATGGAAACTTTGTTTACAAAAACCCGAAAATAGTAACGGTCGAATGCAACCATGGTACTTTTGCACGTTTAACAAGGCATGCAGTGTTGTGCTTTATTATATAGGTATTATACGAAAAAGCAACAGGCCCATACGAAATACCCGCAGAACTACTGACGTTAACATCAAAAGATCACTATATGCATTAACAGAAATATTTAATATACTCGTGTGATACTGGTAAAATATCAAAGGACCGGTCGACATCAATTTCCGTTTCTAATATTTGCATTATAATTACAACTTTTTTTCTGAAATATTCTTCAAAAACCATGTATGCCACACAATGCTGAAATTCGTTAAAGATCTTTCTTAGAGACCGCGTCCAAAAAAATTAACGGTTAGATTTATAAATTTAATTTAATTAATATTACGCTGTGTCTAGGTGCACTCCAGAGTGAACGTAAGTTTTAGTATTGGGGGCACTCCAAACCATGATTGTCATTGATTTGACGTGTCAAGATATTTCTTTTAAATCTTTAGTCAGTATAGAATATTACAACAATAACAATGACTGCAACTAACCTAGCAAGTTCGACTGGCTTAAACTGCTTTGTAATGCAGCGGCGCCGGCTGTGCAAATTCACGTTCACAGCTTTACCCTATAGCACTTCTACGGCTCTAAACTATCTTTTGTGATATAAACTAACGGGCAATTTGACGTCTGATTCTAGATTTTTTCCCTTTTGGAGTGTACCTAGACACAGTGTTAATATTAATGTTAGATACAATTCATAAGAGTGCAAATTGGTACATTTTACCCTTCCCACCTGCTATACAATTCCCTTTGTCTTTTTGTGTCACCACCCTCGCCTACTTTCCTTACTTTTACCGTCTTTGAGGACGTTCCTGTACTAACTTCCTACAGTAAGAATATTCTGATTATCACTTCGGCCCGAAGAAGATGTAATGAAATCTTTTAAGTATTTTGGTGCACGTGCAATCGATTATTTCCTGTTTTGCAATTCCGAAATCGTCGCCTTGATGCCTTTTTATACAGTCCACACAAATTTCTAGTTTACATTTATTTGTCGTTTTACTGTTGTTTTCTTATTTTGTTAAGTACATTTTATCTTAATATAAATAGCTCCTTCATGGGATGTTAGTGCCTCACCATTATTATTATTATAAATCATATCAAAGATAAAACAATGGTCAGGAGGAAGCTCAAAAGGTATTTGAAAAGATATTATCAGCCACGATTTTATAGAATTGTTTTTCAAAAAAATGGGTACCGTACTCCTTGTGGTGGTAGAGACATAATGTTTCCATCAAACTAAGCCAGTATCTCTACAGCTGTGTTAGATAGAGACGGAATGATAAAGGACACTGCGTTGCTGCAGTAAACATTCTCTGATTTTTGTGTTCTAAGAAACACATTCTGATTTCCATGGCGCTTTTAAATAAGAATTTATGATTAATTGCCATTACTCCTCTATTTACAAATTTTCAGAACTACTACAGAAACGTTCGAAAAATGTCGCTATGGTAAAAACATATTATAAAGTAAGTAGCCTGCAGGCTAAATTAAGTAAGGGTAGCCAGATATGGTAAATCCTGATGGAGGGCAGCAGTAACCATCAGTACTGTAATAAGGCAGAAAAGGAATGACCTTGGTATGGTTTATTATAGAATACTTCAAGCGGAACTGCATCAGTTTGAACGGTTGAAGTACTGCGGTGTAGAAAGGCAGGGGAATCTACTACACTATATCTCCCAAGAGCATCATGGATAATCTGTATTCAAGGAATAATTTGTCTAGCGATCCGGCTAACACCCGGCGCTCTTCTACGTCCAGGGTAGAGAGTGAGAAATTGGCTACTGGGCATGTGGATACGGTTCACTGGGTATCACATGGAAAATTTGCGACCAGTGGACTACAACAACAAAATCTTTTAAAAGCAAGAGCTCGCATTCGTCTTGCAACATGGAATGTTCGTGGATTACGCCAAAGTGGAAAATTAGCGATCGTCACGAATGAATTGATGAGATATAATATCAACATAGCCGGGCTGTCAGAAACTCATTGGCACGGACAAGGACATTTTGAAAGCAGTAACTTTACAGTATATTACTCAGGATTAGATAATGAAAGCAGGAGTGGAGTCGCATTGTTGGTATCCAATAAACTTAAAAGAACTGTATTGGGATACACTGCTATTAACGATCGAATAATATCATTGCACATAAAAGCGTCTCCGTGTAATCTAAATATTATTCAGATATATGCCCCTACAATGGATGCTACAGAAGCGGAAACGGAAGAATTCTATAAAGCATTGGAATCGAGCATCGAAAAGATTTCTAATAAAGAAATAACCATCATCATCGGGGACTTCAATGCTAAACTAGGCAGTACGCGAAAAGACGAACATATTCGCAACATAGTGGGAAAGTTTGGTATTGGAACACGTAATTCAAATGGAGAGAGGTTACTTCAATTTTGTATAGACAATGAGTTCACAGTTGCAAACACTGTATTTGAGCAGCACATACGGAAGCTGTACACGTGGATCTCACCAGATAGACTAACTAGGAATCAAATTGATTATATTTTAATTAAATCAAGATGGCGTAGTGCTGTTCTTAGTTCCAAGACTCTACCTGGGGCGGACTGTAATAGCGACCATGCACTACTATCTTGTATTTTTCGTGTTAAATTAAAGATCTGTCGAAGAATGCAACAAAAACCAAAACTACCTAATATTGCAGACCCAACCGTCGTAGCTACCAAGATAGAAGAAATGGTAGATACAATGAAAAATTTATCAAGTGATCCCAATGACTTGTGGCTCAAAATGAGATCCATTATTTTAGAAGTTGTCAAAACACTTCCCAATAATCGAGAAAATATAAACCGGAAACCATGGATCAGTGAAAACACTCTTAAAAGCATAGAGACTAGAAGACACATCAAGATGTTAGGACTACATACACCTGAAGACGTAATCAAATATAATAAACTGTCTGCATTGATACAAAGTCAGTGTAGAAGTGACAAGAATCAGTTTTTGAATAATATCTGCTTCGACATACAAAAACATGCTGACTCCATAAATAGCAAAGAAGTGTTCTTGAAAATAAAAAAGATAACTGGCACATTCAAACCTCGAACTTGGGCAATAATGGATAGTAACAACACCTTAATAACTGATGTTGACAATATTCTTGAAACATGGCGGAGATACTGTGAAAAACTCTACGCAGATGAGAACTATAAGTATAGAGAAATAACCAACTATAATCATGAACCAGATATACTGTTAGATGAAGTGCAGAAGGCTATATCAAGGTTAGCACTAAATAAATCACCCGGTCTGGATTTAATTACTGCCGAAATCATTGGGCTACTTCCCGGAAACTGTATAAAGATAATACATAAAATATGTCAGCATATATGGCGAACAACAGTATGGCCTAATGAATGGACAACTTCTATAACTATTCCTCTCCACAAAAAAGTATCGACCACTAACTGCGACAATTTTCGACTGTTGACACTTATTACCCATATAAGTAAAATAATGTTATATATAATCCACAGTCGACTTGAGTCATATACACACAACCAAGTTGCACCTGAACAAGCCGGTTTTGTAAAGAGTAGAGGTACGCGTGAGCAGATTTTAAATCTTCGTCAGCTCGTTGAGAAGGCTCGAGAATATTACACCCCTATGTATCTTTGCTTCATCGACTACCGTAAGGCGTTTGACAATGTTAGATGGCATCTCTTATGGCCCATTATGATTAACATGGGTATACCGCAACACATTGTAGCTGTAATCAAACACCTCTATGAAACTCAAGCATCTCTGGTAAGAATTGACAATGTTTATTCTACAAGTTATGAAATCAAAAAGGGCGTTAGGCAAGGGTGCATTCTATCACCTCTACTGTACAACTTATATAGCGAACATGTTATGAGGCTTGTCTTGGATGATTGGAAAGGTGGCATTTCGATTGGTGGTGAAAAAATCAACAACTTGCGCTATGCAGACGACACTTTGTTGATTGCCAGCAACGAACAAGAACTTTTGTCCTTTATAGAAAAGTTAGAAAGAGTAAGTCAAGAATACGGCCTTTCTATTAACACAAATAAAACTAAAATTATGATAGTGGACAGAAATAATAATAATGCTCAACAAACTCGTCACGTAGGCAATTATGAAGTGGTTGATAGTTTTCTATATCTAGGAGCCCTCATAAATAACACAGGAAGCTGTGAGGATGAAATTCACAGACGAATCCAGCTTGGAAGAACAGCTATGTCGAAATTAAGTAAAATATGGAGAAGCAATGATATAACACGTAATACCAAGACTAACCTTGTCCAGGCCTTAGTGTTTTCTGTATTTAAATACGCATCTGAAACCTGGACTATTCGCGCTGCAGATCGCCGACGCATCGACGCTTTTGAAATGTGGTGTTGGCGGAGGATGCTTAGGGTTTCCTGGACGGAACATAGAACTAATGTCTCGATATTAGATGACGTAAAGCCCAAGCAAAGGCTGTCCACTATTATTTATGGAAATATCCTAAAATTTTTCGGCCACATTACTCGAGCTGATAAGTTTGAAAAACTTATTGTTCAAGGAAAACCTCTCGGCAAACGAAGACGGGGCAGATCACCGATGCGTTGGATCGACACTGTTGAGAACCTTTTGGAAGCAAATATAGAACAAGCTGTCAGATCTGCGTCGAATAGGGAAAGATGGCGCAGAACAGTCCGAACAATAACAACCCGATTAGACAAGACTACATATCCATGATCACCATGCGTCTGTCAAGACGTAAGGACTAGAGAAGAGAAGCTGTAATTTTTAAGAAAAACAAGAGTACATTGTTAGGCGTTTCAAAGTATTTAAAAATATTGCTGTTTAAAATAAGAATTACTACTGAGTTTTTCTAATGTTTATATTTTCCCGAAATAATCTGATTTCCGCTATTCGGGAAAAACGGAATTAATCCTACACTTTTTCGGTTTCTTCTAAGCCTTTCCACTACATCTTTTATTACCTATCCTTTTTCTTTGTGTGCTAAAGCGTTACTAAATTAGTTTTAATAGCTATTTATGCAACAAGTGCTAAAAGTTGACGTTTATACACGAGACATGCACACAAGCTCGCGTTGATATACGACCTTAATTTTACTGTTATTAATCCATAAATATCGCTTTAACAAAGGTTTGCATCTACGACACTTATAATTTATGTCATAATAAACAGTAGCTCTTGGCGTGCGGGCGAATGTTTGCGAAGCCAGTACTGTCAAGGTCAGTTACGAAACGTAATTATTAATACTCCACATCTGACTGTATTCATTACATAACGCTTAATTATTTCAAAAACACTTTACCTGTAACGCAAGAAGTGGCTAGAATAACTTTACAACTTCACTTCCAGTTCGAAATTGTAGTTTTATAACCCAACTTCACTTTATACGACAGATGCGCTTAAAGTAAACAGCTGATTTCTTTAACCACGCTAAACTATAAAACGTCACTTTTAGTGAAACAAGCTAGCGCTAAAAGGCCTACTTTTAGTAGTGGTCGTAGATAATAGCTATTTATGCAACAAGTGCTAAAAGTCGACGTTTATGCACGCGTTGCATACAATATTTTATCTACGACCTTAATGTTACTGTTATTAATCCATAAATATCGATTTAACAAAGGTTTGCATCTACGACACTTCTAATTTATGTCATAATAAACAGTAGGCCATGCGCGTGGGCGACTGTTTGCGAAGCCAGTACTGTCAAGGTCAGTTACGAAATGTAATTATTAATACTCCACATCTGACTGTATTCATTACATAACGCTTTAATTATTTCACAAACACCTTACCTGTAACGCAAGAAGCAACTAGAATAACTTTACAACTTCACTTCCAGTTCGAAATTGTAGTTTTATAACCTCACTTCACTTTTAGCACTAGAGCTAAAAGTAAACAGCTGATTTCTTTAACCACGGTAAACTATAAAACGTCACTTTTAGTGAAACAAGCTGGCGCTAAAAGGCCTACTTTTAGTAGTGGTCGTAGATAAAAATATTAGTTACATGTTTTTGACTGAAGCGATGGAGTATTGTTTATTTTATTCTTTTCTTCTTCTTCTTCTTCGTCTTTTATTTAGGCATGTGCCTGTTTTTCGTCACGCTTTATTGTGTTTATGGTGTATCCACAGAAGACGACAGCCAGCTCGCCGCCCATCTCTTTGGAGGTCGTCCTGGTTGGCGTTTTGCAGTTGGTTTGAGATCTCTTGCCACTCTTATAATTCTGTCTTGGTTCGCTCTTTCGACATGGTCATTCCACCCTTTTCTGCGTTTTCTAACAAATTTAACAATGTCTGTCACACCACACTGTTCCCGGATATCTTCATTCCGTACCCTATCCATTCTTGTTTTTCCCGCTATCGCTCTTAGTGTAGTCATCTCTGCAGTTCTCATTAGCTGCTTAGTTTTGCTGGTCTCCGCTCGACATTCTGCTCCATAAGTTAGTAACGGTCTCACCATGGCTTTATAAATTTTGACTTTGGCATCGTTGCTCAGATAGCGATTTTTCCATGTCACATCTCGAAGGTAACCCGACATTCTTGCTCCGTGTATTGTTTGAGATTTTACTTCTTTTACTTTTTGTATATAACAACTTTTTGTCACATGTTAAAATTAAAAAGTTTTCCGCAAAATTTGGGCGAATGAATTCAATTTCCCTGGAAAAATTAAAACAATTATAAATTTTATTAATCGTTGGTACAAATTGGATTTTCAATTAGCTAATATATTTACTTAGTATTTATTCTTTCTGTTTCTGTTGTTTACTTATTCCGACTGACGACAGAACTGACATTTAAAACTTTTTCTAGTTCCATGAATTGCATGCCAACTTATGAGAAGATAAAAATCACTATTGGAAGACTGAAAAATAATATCAGCGTATCAGCAGAATTTAATAAATTAATGTGGGGATAATACACAGGCAATTACAATCGATTAGACTATATAAGACGTTGTATACACAGTAATTGTAATGTTTATTGGAGAAAGATTGAAAACAACCGAACAATTGTTAGGAGACTATCCATGTGTATTTAGACATAATAGATCGACTAATGATTACATTTTCGCCATGTCTATGAGTATGATGCATCATTACTAACGATCGTTCTTGATTTCAAACAAGCCGACGATACAGTTAAGAGGGAAAATATTTGAAATTATGTAGATTTGAAGTATGTATCAACAAAAATAGTCATGTTAATAAGAATGATGTTAAGAAGAACAAAGTACCGCTTGAAGGGAGGATCTCAGATAATTTCAAGGCGAACCGAAAACTGAGGCATGGAATCTTCCATCCCCATGTCACCATGTGGTTCAATCTAGTATTAGAATAAATTCTTAGGAAAAGCAATATACGCATGAAAAGAAAAATATACAAATAATAATAATAATAATCTCTTATTGCCACAGAAGAAGCACAAATAATGAAAAGTACATCTACATTTACATTGGCACAAATAAATTTTTTATGTGACAAAATATCGCCAAAGGTATCATCAGTGTGTAGCTTATGTCGATTAATTGCAAGAATACCAAGGGGAACTCCAACACTGATTTCGACATTTTGAAGAGAGAAGTTTTTCCAAACAAAAATTGATGACTAAAACAATACACCATTAAGACGGTGGATAGACTCAATTTAATAATTCAGGACAGATGCTAACGAAAAAAATTGACGAAACAGAAGAATAGGCTGTTGAGAGGTAGTAGCTGTGTGGGGTCTTTAACAAGACTAAATAATTCAAAAAATCTAATAGTCGAGTTCGCCTTTATAAGACCCAAATACTATATGCAAGCAATACATGAATTCTAAACCAAAGATGGAATATAATCTAGATATGTGGAAGAGGAAGACTTGCAAAAGGATGTATAGTGAAATAAATGAGAATAATGAGTGGAGAAAAACGAACCAAGAGCTAATGCAACTATATCAAAAAACCCCCAATTAGTACAGTGACAAAAATGCAGCGTTTAAGATACGTAGACCACGTATGTGCCCTGCTGGATATTAGGGTAACAAGGATGGTTGTTGACTATAGCGTAGAAACAAAAAAGGCGAGACAACTTTCTAATGAAATTAAATGGTTCCTATACAAATAGTCTGAAAGACGACCGAAGACTGCCGGGATAAGTGGTCTCCAATTGCTAGCGAACAGCTTATGGGTGGAAGAGCTGAACATTTTCTTGCCCTGAGGTTAAGAAACTGGCCCTGAATGCAGATGAGCTACTACATCTGCAGTCAATGACAGGAAAATACAGAAGGCAACGGGAAACCACTGAATTAAAGATCAACATAGATATCTCTAGTATGATCATCATGGCTAATTCCAGAATAAATTATTCCGGAGTTTCAAGTCCCCCACACGGCTCTCTGGGGAGCGGGGGGCAGTTTTGAATGATGCTATGGAAAGAATAGAGCTCGGCAAGAGGAAAATGAAAATCAAAATTGGTACGTGGAACGTGAAAGTATATATGTCCCTGGCCAACCCAATAACAGTCAGTTACAAATGTTACCCTTGAACAAGTAAAGCTACAACAATTGAAGATTAAGCAAGGGGAAACTAAACCTGATTCACGTATATGCCCCTACAACTGAAAAGGAAGATGATGAAATTGAAGAGTTTTATGAACAAGTAAACAACGCATTGAAATCAACGAAAAAAAGACATCACCATTACAATGGGAGATCTAAATTCCAAAATCGGAAAGGGTAAGGTGCTAAAATATGAGAACATGGTGTCTAGGAATAAGAAATGAGCGGGCAGAGCTTGGTCAAGAATATAATTTTGTAGTTACCAATACGCTTTTTACTCTCCCGAATAGAAGACTATACTTGGAAATTCCCTCAGGATGATGGAACAAACATCATAAGAAACAAATAAGACTACCTAATGATTAATGAGCGACATAGAAATAGCATAGGGTCAGTCAGAACCTATTCGGGGGAGAACGTGTCATCCGGCCACAACCCTGTAATGCATGCAAATAAAACTGTAAAACTGTAGAAAGTGTCATCTAAACGCAAATATGAAGAAATCAATGTAAAATGCCTGCGAGATGATAACATAAGAAGTGGCCTAAAGAAGAACGTCAACGTGAATATGAAAAAGCTGAATTGATATGATAAGAACAGTAACGAACGGTGGGAGCTTTTGAAATCGGCTCTTATCTGACCTAGCAAGAAACACCTAAAGAAAGAGATAAACCAGAAAATACAGAACTGAATGACATACGAAATCCCAGAATTCATAGACAAAAGAAGACAATAAGAGAAACGAAGACAATATAAAAGACACAAACAAATATATAAACGAGTAAACACTATAATTCGACAGAAAATACGCATTGCAAAAGAAGAATGGTATAAAGAAAAATGCTCTGAGAAATAGAAAATCTTCAATTGCAACATGATTAATTTAATTTACATAAAAAGTTAAAGAATTACCTGGAATAACTAAACAGAAAAACATAACACCATCGCTGATGAACATGGCACTATTATCGTCTATACAGCCTGTTTTAAACGAAGTGTGCACTATTGCTAACTTCTTTATTATTGGACGTACGATATCGGTTAAATTAGCAAACTAGTGGCATTTTTTCTGTTGATTAGAATGGTGAAAACAGAAAAACAATTGAACATCGCCTTCTCGAGAAATTTGGAAAAGTTACCATTGGTTAAATGGAACACCCTGTATATTTTTTTATAAAATGATTGAAAATCGTGATCTAAACATAAAAGTTCATATAAGGTGCGGGCCTAAAACTGAAAATGACCGAGTTATTCCAATTATTTACTTTTAGACGAGGTGGCTGTGTATCCATAAAATAAAATTTATGTTTAAATAAACACTGTAAATAAATCTAAGCGTTAAGCAAATTTAGTTATCTGTTTTATTTAAATATAAACGACACTTGCCGAGTGACAACAAAGCAAGTAATTATTGAAACAAAACAATTTTATGTACATATGTCAGAAATACACAGCCACCTTGTCTAAAAGTAAGAAGTTGTAATAACTCGGTTATTGTTAGTTTTAGGCCCGCACCTTATATGAACTTTTATGTTTAGATCGCGATTTTCAATCGTTTTATATAAAAATGTACAGGGTGTTCCATTCAACAAAAATAAACTTTTCCGAATTTCTTGAGCCGGCAATGTTCAATTGTTTTTCTGTTTTTGCCATTCTAATCAACAGAAAAAATGCCACTAGTTTGCTAATTTATCCGATATCGTACGTCCAATAATAAAGAAGTTAGCGATAGTGCACACTTCGTTTAAAACAGGCTGTATAGAAGAGACACTTAAAACATTAGAAAGCGTACATAGTTCGACAAAGCCAGACACGACCAACTAATCGATGTATTGAACGGCAAGAACTTGGATTCTCGTGATATAAAAATGTCTTGTTTTACTATAACCAAAAAGGCTCAATACGTGTGGAGGATAGAACCGAAGAAGTAGAAAGAGAGGGAACTTTCCCCAATGTTATTTAACATCTACTCCTCGGAAATATTCCATAATGAAACAGGAGGTATTTAAATGAACTCCAATAAACAACATATAAGATACGCGGACGACACCATGATTCTCGCAGAAAATATGTAAGATCTACAAAGATTCCTCCGCAAGATAGTAGAAGTTATAGTGAAGAATCTGGACTAACTCTAAATACAAAGAAGACCAAACTTATGGTTATCACAAAATCCGATAATGTTCAATGTCAACTTACCATGCGGTATAAACAGATAGAGAGAGTTGAAAAATACACTTACCTTGGATCTCTAGTAGATTTATTGCAGTGGAAGAATTCAAAACATGTAAAAAAGGCCGAAGTTCAGCTTTATATGACCGTCATTAGACGGACTACAGTATGATCGAATACTTTATCCTCTAAACTAGGGGATGTGGAACTGTTTGTATTCGTTAAAATAACATTACCAATATCAATTCTACAGCCTTCCAGAGGATAAAAGTATTCGATCATATGGTATATGGATGTGATCCACAGATTCTTAATCAGAAGGTAGAAGAAACTCTAAATATATACGAGAGGAAGATTTTCAGAGAGATATATATGGTACAATACATTAAGCTAATGGAGGGGGGGGGGGGGGACCAAGAGCACTAATTCAAATATATCAACAACCCTCCATTACTACAGTGGAAAAATTGCAGCATTTAAGATGGGGAGAACATATATTTACGTATACTGTAGGGTATGAAGCCAACAAGGATGGTTTAGTCTAGAGGGCGACCTCGAAACAAAAACAAGGAGAAAAAAGATCTAGAAGAGTATGGATGGATGCCGTAATTAAAATTTTAGTAAGTAATTGCGACGACAAAAACAACTTTGAGAACGTGGATAGATTTTGTTATTTAGGATGACATATCGAACACAATTGAAGAATTAGAAGTTATTCATTGCAAGGTGGAAGAATGCAAAATGTGTGAAAAAATCAAGTTTGCCTTTATACGACTGTCAATAGATCTACACTATATGAATGTGATACACAGATTTTTAATAAGAAGCTGGAAGAAACTCTCAATATACAGGGTGTTTACGGTCTTGTGATTTAATTTTTAAGAGGTGACTAAACACCTTAAAAGAAGGCCATTAACGGTAAAATACCTTAACAAAAGTTGTATAATAAGAGAGATATGACATTTTAAAATTTTCTTTTAGATTTTACTTTACTAAACAAATTAAATTAAACAAATACACATTTTATTTGAATTCTTATTTTTTCAAAAAAAAACCTTACACAAGATGTTTTAGCTTTAACTTTTTGATCAATTGTTTTTGCGTTAATCGTTTTAGTGTTATTAACAATCATTTTAGCATTAATAACTTTTTTAAAGTGTTTAACCACCCCTTAAAAATAAAAAAAGGAAAATAAAAAAAAATAAATTATATATCTCTCTTATTATAAAACTTTTATTAAGACATTTTAATGTTAATGACCTTCTTTTAAGATGTTTAATCACCCCTTGAAAATAAAATCAGAAGGCCGTAAACACCCTGTATACGATAGGAAGATTCTCAGAAAGATGTATGGTAAAATGAAAGAGACTAACGGGTGGATATGAAGGACAAACGAAGAACACTAATGCAACTCTGAATTACACGTACAGTAGCAAAAATGCAGAGTTTAAGAGAGGGATAGATGATAGATGTGAAGGTAACAAGGATGGTTCTGAAGAATGGCCTACGAACAAAAAGAAGAAGAGATAGACCTAGACAAACATGGATGGATTCAGTAAAATCTGATGTTTGGTAAGTATCGAGAGATAAAAAAAAAACTGTTCCTCAGCGGGCTGTGGAAATTCAACGTATGAATAATATGTTGGTGACACTGTACGTCAATGTCAAATTCGAGGATAGCAGGTTAAGTTTTGCGTCAGTTATGACACAAAATGACGCAAATCCTAACCTGCTAACCTCGAATTTGACATTGACGTACAGTGTCACCAACATATTATTCATACGTTGAATTTTCACAGCCCGCTGAGGAACAGTTTTTTTTGGATCTCTCGATACGTAATTGCATGACTAGAACACACAACTCTGAGAAAGTGGAGAGATTCCACTATTTAGAAGTGACGTTAATGAACCATTGAAGAAATAGAAAAACGTCGGAATATGTTATTGAAAGGTGGAATAATTCAAAACACAAAGTTCACCTTTATAAGACCGTCATTATGCCCACTATATGGATATGATACGACTCTTAATCAAAAGGTAAAAGAAACTAAATATTCAATGGCAGAGGAAGAATACAATAAAGAAAACTAACGGGTGGAGAAGAAGGATGAACCAAGAACTAATGCAAATATATCAAGAACCCCCAACTACTAGTGGCAAAACGGCAGCTTTTAAAATGCGTAGAACATATATTTATGCACACTACAGGATATGAGAGTAAAAAGGGCGGTTCTGGAGGGTGGCCTCTGAACAAAAGAAGAGGAAGAAGACCTAGAACAGTATGGATCAATCCGTAAGATTTGGAAATAGATGCAATAACTTCGAACAAAATTGAATAAACAGAAGGACTTCCGTATAGGTTACTAAAAGGTGGAATAATTCAAAATATGTGATAAAGTAGGGCAAAGTTTTACTGAATAAAACCGTTATTAGAACATTTTTATGAAAGTGAAACAATAATTCTTAATCAAGTGGTGAAATAAACTATAAATATTTAATGGCAGAGGAAGAGTACAATAAAGGAGACTAATGGGTGGAGAAGAAGAACGAACTAAAAACGAATACAAATACATCAATAACCCCCAATTACTGGGTAGAACATATATTTATGTGCACTGCAAGATAGGAGGGTTACAAGGATGGTTCTGGAGGGTGACCTAACACAAAAAGAAGGGGAGGAGGACCTAGAAGCGTATGGGTGCATGTGGTAAGATTTGGACATTTTGGAGATAGTACAGGATAGAAATAGAAGACGATTGTAGAAGCCGCGGGTGTATGCGGTCTGTGGCACTGATATGAATTGTGTTTATCTATTTTTTTTAGTAAAAAAAATACAAAATCAAATACAATAATATGCCACATTAGAGGTGTCCTATAAAAATGTCAAAATTAAACCTAGGAGTTTCAACACAACACATGTGTAGTACCTTGTTCTTTCCATGTATTTATTCTAGATATTTTAAAACCATTTTAACATGTAACTATAATAAATGTTTAAAGAAGTATATTTTGTTTTACTACTATGTATTACTAAATAGTTTTGAAGTAGTCAACGTCAACTGAAGTGGTTCGTTTTGTATGCCACAATATTAAATTGAAAAAACCCAAGTTCCACTACTTCGCTTAAAAAAACAACTCAGATTTTATCAGTGAACAACCTCAGATTAGAGCTGTCCTTAGACACAGAGGTCGCTGTCAAAAACAAGTGCCACTCAAGCACGGTCTAAGATATTCAGGTCAGTCGACTGGGATTTGTAGGCATACTAAATTTTGTCCTCATTCACAAATATTTCGCTAGATGGCGAATGTGTAATAGTGTAGGCCAAGGCCACCTTGAACTATATTTACGTAAACAATAATGGCGTACAAAAACGTCAAATATTAACGTGAAATGAAATCATATTTCAAAAGTGTTTGAATCCTTCAAAATGGAATCGACTCGTGAAAAAACGAGGCTATCTAGAGCTGCAGCGTCAACTATGTGGTACAGAAGATAGCGGCGCATTAAAAATATGGAAGATAGCGGCCGAACACATAATAAGGTTATTTGTAACCAGGGGCCGAAAATCGATGCTTTGGAGCAACAATTTGTGTATTTTTTTGTGGGTAGGTTAATCCTGAAGATACCAATGTTACATTAATTAAATTCTTTCAAGATAAGCAAAATATCGAAGTTTCGCTGGCAGCAATCGACGGAAGTCATGGCCTAACAAAGAGCTGGAGCTCCCAATGCCATAATTGTAAAATTCATCAATTACATTAGGTAACAAATTTTTAGGGCCAAAACCAAGCTCAAAGGAAGCCCTTTTTCGATCAAAGAAGACATAACTGTGATTAGATTAACCGTTTTGCGCTCTGCACAACAAAAACATGGATTCAGTTGACGGCACCATATTTATTAAGTGCGCTGGAAGGATAAATATGTAGGTAATGGGCACGATTCATTAAATATCGCTATAATATTTTTGTATCTATTATAGTTTATATTTAAGTCGTGAGTGTGCGTGTGTGCGGTGACTGAATTGTACGCTGGTTCGGGGGTGCAAAGGACAAGGGTGAGAGCAGCAAAGGCGAGAGGTCAGAGGGTACAAGCTGGCAACCTTTGTTAGGTGTGAGCGTTATTTTATTCACCCTTCGTTTCGGCGTGAAGGGAAACGAAACAAGTGTGAGAAGGTGGAAAAATTGGAGCAGTGACAACAGCCCATTTGGTTCGAGAAACTAATTGGCAACAAAATCAGAGGGTAATCTACAAAGATGCCACAGGTGGACGCGACCGCCAAATCCACACATGTTTCCGCCATCATCGCCTAAGCCCAGCCTTTGAGATCTCAGCAACGCCACCGTGAACGAGCTAAATGGACAATACCAGTGGTTAGTGCCTATATTTAAGAGCTAATATAGCATAAAACTAACGATTAGGGAATTAGGGTCGATTTAGTTACATGTATGCGGTAATTGGTTTTTTATAAATTTTTAAGCGTAAAGGCTTTTTATTTATTGCTGTCTCCCATCGCCCCATTGCAGTAACCTGAATCGCCCTGAGTGTGGTCTCAGATGCCGAAAGTGAGCTAGCAGCCGAGGTAGGTAGTTATAAATAAAGTTAAGATAAATTTAATTAAATAATAAAATGAGCTAGCATTTAAAACGCACAGCTACAAGTAGAGTGTGAAACCTAGAGGATAGTTTTTCGATTTGTTGCTGGATATGCACAGTGCTTGCGACAGTTTCTTATTATAAATTACAATAATCTTGTTTCGTTCTATTGCAATTTATTTAATTGTTAATTGGTACCTACTAAATTTTTATACGTGTGGTCATATTAATGTAAGATCTTGATCAGCCAATTTTCTTAATTTTAGGGATTTTGTTGTACTGCACGATTTATTTGACTGAACTAAATGTGAGCGGATTTAATTTAGTTTTAATTTGGGTACCCGTTTTAAAACCCTGAAATTTTGTAATTAGGCAACAGACAGTCCAGGTGCAAGGTGACTGAGTTACTAATAAAATAATATTATTGTCAAAATTTTGGGTCCTAAACAAAACTGCTGCATTTCATATTTTCAACGGATATTCTGTTGCAGGACACCATAGGTATGTTCGTTTGTCCTGCTCTGAACACTTTAGCGTTGTTTTATGATATTCTGGGGGTTCAATCGCCACATCTGGCGGGTGGCCCACCCAGTTGCTTTAAATACTGGGTACCGAAACCACAGTTGTGGAAGTAGAGAAAGTAAGGTAGCCGTCAAAGGCATGATGCTAACTATATCACCCAGTATACCGTTAACGGTGTACCAGATTGACTGGGTTTCGGAAAGAGATATTTCGGCAACCCTGACTCGCTGTGTCTCGGGTCATATTCCTACGTGTGGAATGAAGCTATTCTGAATTGTAGACTCCCTGTTTACTAAACCGTCTCCAGATATAAAAAAAAGCAGCAACGTCATTTGAATTAAGAATTTTTTAAAATAATTTATGATTCAGAATACTTACCATAAAACGATGTATACAGCTCGGTTGTTACCAGAACTTTACCTGCTGACACAGATAACAAGTTCACTATCGCTTGCTTGCTAGATACCGTGCTTGCACCCAAAGTTCTTAGTAACGGTTTTGCAATGTAAATTAATTACTCTTATATTATAGATCAAAGTTTATAAATCGTTTATACTTCAGAGCTTTCTTACAAGGACGTACTTGATTTCTTATAATATTCACTCAATGTTAAATATTTATTCAGTATCTGAAAAATGGTAGAATACTCACTAATAATAATTAGGTATGATAAAAGTGAACATTAAATGAATCGCGTTTTTGAACAAAGTGTTTTATCGTAATTGTACAAATTGTATGGTACTTTGTTTATCAGATACTGGGTAAAAATTATTTTTAATGCAATGACAAGTGCAACAATATTTCAAGTATTATTTGTTATGAAATGTGTATTATGATCAATTAGTTTTCCAAATATGAGATAGTACATCTACCACTGGAGTTGTAATATTTTCACTTATGTAAAAATATTAGTATGTAATAAATCTTTCTTTAATTTATTAAAATAATAAACTTATTTGACTTTTATTAGCCTTTAATGCATAGTTAAGGGTTAATATTTATATAAATTGTAATATTTTTAATAATGTTATTGTTCATAATTATATTAATTATTTTATTACATATTATAGTACATTATAGGGAGTGATTCAAAATTAAAGAAACACAAAATATAATTAACAATTTAATTATGCAGCAAAGGCAGATATAAACAAGAATGACATCCTACAAATACGTTAAACATCAATTAAGTGACATGTGAAGCGACAATATGTGACAAATGATTATATAAAAAAAATATGACTAGTTATTATCTACAAATCATCGGTCAGAAGTGTTTGAGCCCTTCGAAATTGATTCACAGCGTGAAGAAAATGGGGATATCAAAAGACTTGGAACTTTTTCACAAGTAATTTATTTGCAACACTTTGTTACACTTTCAACAATAAGCAAAACAGTTTATTACAAAAGTTTCGTGCAGCACTTTAACAATAATATGAGAAAGTAGTTGCCCTTTTCGCCCCTTCCCTTCTGATTTCACTTATCCAATTTAATTGTAATAAATACATAATAATATATTGTCGTTTAACAAATTCTGTTTGTAAAGGAATAGATACATTGCCCCTAAACCTCATATGCATTTTTAGGTTCGATTAGGACGAGTGCGCTAGCGCGAGTCCCAATCCTAAGTGCAATGGACATGACTAGTGATGCCACCAGAAAAATATTCTACTTAACTGTGGCTAAGAATGGCATTCGAGGGACTATTCAATGAACCAAACTACTTTTTCAAATTAGTTTTCAGTAAATCTAGCAACAAACTATGCAATTTCAATAGTAACAACACTAATACTCACTTTTTATAATAAAAATCACATTTGTTTAAAATAATCAGAAGTGATACTATGTATAAGTACTTTGATATTATCGGGTTATATGTTAATAACTTGTTGCACGATAATAAAAGAGTGTCAGTTTGACAAGTTAAATAGTCCGACTGCGTCAGCGGGAGGATTATTCTGTCAAACTGACATGATTTGTTATTGTGCATGAAGTTTGAGACGTATAACCTGTTTGAAGTAAGCATTGTATTCGATTTGATTACTTTTTGAGTAAATTTTAATATTAGGAAGAAATAAATATTTTATTGGCAGCTCGATTTGTTTGTATTAACCTAGCTGAAAGTCATCTCCATGAAAACAACATCAAGTTGACAAAAGTTATGTACTGTGTCGCCTAGTGAAGTTACTCTAGTATAATCAGAAGTAATACTATAAGTACTTCGATATTATCGGGTTATATGTCGATAACTTGTTGCACAATAATAAAAGAGTGTCAGTTTGACAGGTTAAATAGTCCGACCGCGTCAGCGGGAGGATTATTCTGTCAAACTGACACGATTTGTTATTGTGCAGGAAGTTTGAGACGTATAACCTGTTCGAAGTACGCATTGTATTCGATTTGATTATTTTGTGAGTAAATTTTAATATTAGGAACAAATAAATATTTTATTGGCAGTTCGATTTGTTTGAATTAACCTAGCTGAAAGTCATCTCTATGAAAATAACATCAAGTTGACAAAAGTTATGTATTGCGTTGCCTAGTGAAGTTACTATAGTATAATCGATTTTGTATAATCGAAATTATACAAGATAACTTAACTAAATCCAGCCTTTTGATTGGTTGAAATCTCTACGAATAAAATAATCAGAAGTAATACTATAAGTACTTCGTTATTATCCGGTTATATATCGATAACTTGTTGCACAATAATAAAAGAGTGTCAGTTTGACAGATTAAATAATCCGACCGCGTCAGCGGGAGGATTATTCTGTCTTGGCGTTTAGATTGTTACAAACGAGTCAGGTAAATTTTATCTACCGGACTCGTTTGTAACACTCTAAATGCTAGTTACCAATGCAGTATCCTAAAAACATTTAAATGGGTTTTTTAAAACAAAAATTTCATTCAAGGATTACACCCACAGTTTTAATGGTATCTGTAACAGGTATTGTATTATTATTTATTGTAATACTGACAACTGCTAGGTAATGTTATTGATGTGGGTTGTATAATACTCCAAATGCATACTTACAATTTTTAAAGGGCGATGCTTATCTATAATTGTTCAATATCGTCGGAAGTAGTTAAAATTGTATATGAAAAAACATTCATAAATAAAGTGCCACCTGCACCTCCACCTTTAAATGTTCGATCTTTTCGTCTGATAAAGGGTGTTTTTTTTAGAGGGATACAACTTTAAATTGAAATAAAACACAGAAAGATGTTTTTAATATCCATGAAATTGGCTTTATTTGATAGATCATTTTATGGCATTTTTATGTTTGAATATGATTTCGGGCATGTGAACGCCGCGATTGGCGTATACATGACGTAATCTGTAGGTCCAATTTTCACACACTCTTTTTGCAGTAAATCAGGCTGTATTTCATTTCAGCAATAACGCGTCCAATTTTGGCTTTCAAGTGCTTAATTATTTCCGGTTTATCGGCATAGACATGCGACTTTACATATCCTCCAAGAAAATAATCTAATGGCGTCAAATCGCAAAAACAAGGTGGCCAGTTAACAGATCCACGAAATGGATTTTAACTGGCCACCTCTTTCGATATGTAAAGTCGCATGTCTACGTCGATAAACCGGAAACAATTGAGCACTTGGAAACCAACATTCGACGCGTTATTGCCGAAATACAGCCTGATTTACTGCGAAAAGAGTGTGTGAAAATTGGACCTACAGATTACGTCATGTACACGCGGCGGTTACATGCCCGAAATCATATTCAAACATAAAAATGCCATAAAATTATCTACCTATCAAATAAAGCCAATTTCATGGATATTAAAAACATCTTGCTGTGTTTTATTTCAATTTAAAGTTGTACCCCACTAAAAAAAAAGAAATTTATTATAAACCTCAACAAAAATCTCATTTGTTACATAATCAGAAAATCAAGTTTTGGAGACAGCCAGCAAGATAAATGAAGAATCAATAATGGTTCCCCTGAAAGCATCAAAACTGGCAACCAAAAAACGTGTCTTAATGTGAGCACATTTTAATTTTGAAAACTTACATAGGATTGTTTTATAATTTTAGACTAAAAAACAAATCTATACGCAGAACAGAACAGAGCGAAAGGTACACTATTCAAAGTACGTAAGTAGGTACTAAAAAATATATACACAATTTAAGTTTACAGAACAAAATGGAAATGCTGATAAGAAATATATATACACACAGCAGTGTCAGAAATCCCTTATTGATAACAATATTGATAGCCATACAATTTAAATAACACGTATCGCAATTTACCTGCAAGCAGTATATGCAAAAAAACAAATTTTTCCATTTATACAAAATGATTTGGTTGAAGACAACGCCATCTATAAATGATAGTAAATCGGATGTTACTTTTTGTTCAAAATCATATATGTAAATCTACATATATTGAAATCGCCTAGACAAAAAAATGTTATTATGTATAGGTATTAATGTATTATTAAGACACTTTAAAAATTCCAAGTGACTATTTTTCGGAGGTTTATGAACTAGACCAAATACCAGTTTTTGCCTACCCGCAGTTACTACTATCAATAACTGTTCGATAACATTATCAGTTTGTATAACATAATCCACATATATTTGTTGTGTACGCAGAAATGCCTTGTTTTTGTTAGGTCTTCGTTTATGGAAACCCATCAGGTTCCTTTTAATTTGGATTTTGATTTGAAAATTTGTTGTCGGACGTTATAATTAACGAACTTCACAATGATTGGGGTGGGTAGACTTGAATTCCTGCTCCTCAATCTATGACTCCTTTCAATTGCGTCCTTGGGAACTTGGATTGGAAGCGAAAAAATTAGTATGAACTTGCTCTGTATCTTCATTGGAAGCTTCTATGATTCCTAGAATACGTAGGTTATTACGTCTTAAATATTGAATCTATTTTAAAATCGTGTGTTCGGATAGTTGTATTTTGAGAAGCACCAGTTTCTTAAGTAGAAATACGCAGGTCGTGTTCAGAACTGTTGCTTAAACTGCTCAATCAAATTGGCTATAAAATCTTCAGACACCAGAACCTTCTTAATACGTTGAACCACATCATCTTGGTTTGACAGCTCTTTGTTGGAAACTGACTGACCTTTACCACCGCCTGGCAGTTTACAATAGCCACCCGTTTTTATAGAATTTACAGCAATTCTGTAGTAGAACATCACAGTGATAGTAGGTAGAGCCCAACTTCAACTATACTAAAACTGCCGCACATAAGCATCCGCACACTGCGCTAGCACGTCTATTCAGCTTGACGACACATGGAAAAGGATTTATTTCTAATCCCTGAAGACATTTCGCACTGCACTAAACTGCCTCTCTTGTTCAAAGATTTCAACATTTGCTAGATGCGGTACGACATACTTCACAACTGGATATCGACTCTCTATGTTGGTTTCAGCAGTTTGATAGACAAGCAACTTGTTGGCAAGAGATAGTTTAGAGTTGCAGTCTATCAACCAGTAATATTTTCTCAATTTACCATCGAGTTCCTTCCTTATAGTGGTTTCTAGGTTAACACAAACAACTCTGTTTTTGCCGCTTCTTTTGAATTTCGGTATTTGACGGCGCTAAAAACGCATACTTTTTTTACCAATACACAATATTAAACCGGTATCACAACTTATAATACAAAATATTAATTAAATGTTACAAAACGTCAGAATGACGTTTTACACCTTTACTGATTCGCCACCTGTTGGATCCGCCGGGAACTAGGACAAAAATTAGCCATCAGAATCTGCAAAAACATTAGAAGTCGAATCACCTGAATATCTTACACCGTGGTGCGGGGCAATCATCCAGTCACTGCCGTCAAAAGATTGAACGTATTGTCGTTTTTGTCGTTTTGGTGTAATTTCTGAACCTCATTATTGCACCTACAATTATCTAATAACCTGCCTGTAGTCTTAAACTTAAAATGAATCAGTCTATTAATGGTTGTACTGTTTGGAATTTGCCGATACGGATATTTTACAATAAACAAGGAGCTTAGTTAACGACCGTCCACCATACTCGTAAAACCATTTTTGTTATGGACAAGGTCTAGGTACCTTAGAGACATTAACGCCCGTATTCATAGTCGTTGGCCAGCGGATCGCCGGCGACTCGCCAGAGTTTTGTTATGAATAGTATCTTGGCGGCACTGTACGTCTATGTCAAATTCGAGGTTAGCAGGTTAGATTTTGTGTCAGTTTCTGTCAAAACTGACTGAAAACCTAACCTGATCACCTCGAATTTGACATAGACGTACAGTGCCGCCAACTATGAATACGGGTGTAAGCAGAACATAATTAATAATGAATTATTATAAACGTCAAACATCAATGACAAACAAACAAACAGCACATATTGTCGCGCCGCACTCATTTGCGTTGGCATTGGCTTGTTTCAATAATTCCATGGCATCACTGATTTTTGTGAAAATGCTAGTTTGTTTTTTGCATCCCTTCGGTTCCGGAAAATGAAAAATTGTTAGCAACAGTATGAATGGATGCACTATTTTTTTCTCTACAAAAATGTATTTACACTTTAACTCTAAAATAATTAGGGGAGCAAATAATTGAACATAAAGAATTTACTATGCAAATTCCTATGGTGCGTCGCGCAAGTCAGCACCCGGTATACATATTATATATGACTTAAAAATGCTAAATTATTAAATTTGCTAATTGTAAGCACCCTGTGTAACATTCATACCCAGAGATACTATTATACTTGAAAACCATTCCCAGAAAACAATTTTTTTATTGTAATGGTGAAAAAATCACCTTCCAAAATTTCTTCAGATTTTCACGTTTCAGGGTCTCTAGATGACGAAATAGTATATTACTTTACAAGGGATGTAGGTAAGATTTACACTACCGAGGACCGTATGAACGAGGGCAGCAAGGTGCGAGATAGTGTAAATTTTCCTACATCCTGTGTAAAGTACATAATTTTTTTCACTACCAATATTTCCTTTTGTAAAGTAAATGGTAGGTAATAACCTGGCGTAAAATTATGACATTTGCTAAACTAGTGCTGTACCTATAGATAGTTAAGGTCACAAAATCACGTTAGCTACCGTGATTTAGTGACCTTATAGATAGTAGCTTTATAGCGCTGTGACGATTTGTTTGACAGTTATAAACGCACTGTGAAAAATTATTGGAAAAAATGCGTGAATACGATTGCAAATGCTCTTTTGTGATCTTTGTGCTTGTATTCTGATTAAAAATGGATAATAGTACGAACGAAAATGGTTTTTTTTCGTGTTAACCAAGTGGCAGACATGGCATCTTAAGCCTGTATGACACGACGCTAAATTTTATGCAAAATTTACTTGTAAATTTTCATAAAAATATTAAGCACCGTTGCATACAGAAAATTGGCTGCTAAACTTTGCGCTGAATTTTCATGTAAATTATTTAGAACTTGTTCTAAATTTCCTGGTAAATATGCGTGTAAAAATGCGCAGAAGTATCGTAATCAGACTAAACTGCAGCGTATGATGCGGAATGTAAACATAAACATAACCTGCATTTTATTAGCATTGTTTAACCACGTGTTTAATGTTGGCGCTCCTATCTAAGATACATTTAAGGGTCTCTAAGATAAATGCCTTAACCCAACCTCAGAAAACAAATAACATGAAAATAAACGCATACTTCAACCAATACCCTCTAGAGGGTACTGTTTCCACTTAAAATATAAGGTCACTATATCAATAAGGTACCGCCATTCCATTCCTCGCGTGAGAATGTGAGAAAATTGTGAGATAAGGATAACAAATACAAATTTCCCAAGTGCAATAGGGAAGACGCTAGTTTTTGGGGATTTTATTTTTAGTGTAATGGCACGTGTAAAGTCAGGAATCTGTTAGGTTATGTCACTTATTATCAACAAAAAAATTGCAATTGAAAATATGTTTTATTGGTTCCAGAAACGTAAATTGGGCAAATTTGGCTAGTATAGAGAACGCTGTTCTTTTTAATAATGGCGAACTGATTCGGGATCAGTTCTGTCAATTCTGCTGAATAAACCAGTGCAGCAAGGGTTTTGTGAATTGTTTTAAGCTGAAATGAGATACAAGATGGTTTTGATAGACATTTTGAACTATCTTGAAGATAGTAAACGACCTCTAAAAGAAGGCGGGGAGGTGTTAGCGGCCGAAATGGTTATTAAATGTGGTAAACTGAGGGCCGAGAATAGTATTGTAGGACTGTCTTCAAACTTCGAAAATACGCGATTATCCACATGAAATAAAGCTAATTTTTAATGAAGGTAAATATTTATTTCGTATTCTAGTTTCTAGTAATAATCCTAGTTTTTATGAACTATTTTCTGTTGTGAGTTAGAGTACAGGTTGTGGAATTGCGTGTGTACGTGCAAGTCGGGAAGAGGTGAAAAATGCAAGCATATACTTGCTGCTCTTTTACTTGTAGATAGGTAAAGATATGTATAACACAAAAAAGTCATATTAAAAGAAAACTGTTTTTAGAGCTGATGAGTTACCCGAATTATTTGAAAAACGCCACGCTGAATTGTGTGACAAACGCCAGTGACGTTTGTCAAACGTTTCAGCAGTCCGCGATCTTTCGATTGTGTTTTTATCCCCAGTTGGAGAAAATTGTGCGACAAGGATAGATATAAAAAATCACTAATGGCGGTACCTTATTGATATAGTGACCTTATTAAAATATTTGCTACTACGCATGTGCGCATGCCAAACTTAACATCAAATTTAGCACACATTGCAAACAGGAAATTGTGTTTTTGAAAGAAAAATTATCAGTGAATTTATTTGAAAATTTACAAGTAAATTTTGCACAAAATTTAGCGTCGTGTCATACAGGCTTTATCAGTTGTAATACATGCGGGATGTAAGTAATTCACTTCTCGAGGGAAGTAAGTACATTTTCATGGAAACTGTAACAATTTTTGTAAATGTAGCCTACATCCCTCAAACTTGACAGTGTAAGGATCATTTACAAAGAAGGTAGTGAAAACAATATATTTCTCAATTTCATCTTTCTGTCTGCCTATCTGCCTGTTGAAGGTATAGCTCAAAAACTACTTATTGGTGAAAGTTTATATTTTGCATGCAGATTATATCTACTTTGCACGAAACCGAATATACTTTCGGTCAAATATGTACACCTATTTTTGCCTTAATTGAGGAATATATAAAGTCCTGGACAAGATTAACGCACCACTACTATATTTGTTTTTAATTTTGAGATATTGATAATTTTTAGTTTACTACCTGTCTTGCAAGTAGCCTTTGAAGCTCTGATGTTTCAAACAAATGCTGTCAAGAAATGTTTTGTTTTAAGATTACAATCGACAATTAAAGTCGCTTTTACCAAAAATGTATTTAAAATTTGTTCCGAAACTGCTTATTAAGACAAGTTATCTTTATCCATCAAGTTTTTTTGTTATCGATTGTATCAGTTACGAGGAGGCAGTAAGCATATCAATTTTGTTGGATGAGGGATACTCTATGCGTTTTGTTGCAAATTTGCTAGGAAGAAATCATTTCAGCATAAGTCGCATGGTTACACGATTTAACGAGATAGAATCGCATTTTCGAAGGCCAAGGCAAGGGCGAAAACGACGAACCAATCCAAGGGTTGAGTGTTTTCTTAAGCAATCTACTCCAAGAAACGTGAGAATCACTAGTACTGTGCTAAAGAATGAGCTTGCAGGTGTTCGCAATTTGTAATATGATCTCGAACAGCCAGAAGACGTTTAAATGAAGCTGGCTTAAGCAGCAGAAGAGCGGCAAAAAAATCTATTATATATTTTGCCAGTAATCATCAACACTAGACTGTTAATGATTGGAAGGTTTTATTCTCAGATGAAACGAGGGTTAGTCTTACATCTCTTGATGGACGCAACCATGTCTGGCGAAGGGAAGCAGAGAGATTTGCAAGTTGCAATATCTCTCCAAGGGTCCGTTTTGGTGGTCGCTCTGTAATTTTTTTGGAAGGAAATCTGCATCAGCGGTTGCGCAGAATTAGTCCCTATACGTGTAAAGTCTATGAATGCGGATTATTATCTGGAAAACATCGTAGTTCAACATGTAATGCCATTTGCTCCTTTCGTGGGACCCAATTTTTTATTCATGTACCCACATGGCTAGACATGTTATTACTACTTGAATGCTGTTTATATTCCACCTAACAGTCCCAATTCAAATCTCATAGAGCATCTATGAGAAGCTCGTAAAAAGAAATGTCCAAAGTCGTACCCCCCCACCAGCCAACCACAATGGGAGAATATTCCCCAGGAAATTATTGAAAATCTAATCTCCATCATGCCAAGGCTTATGAATGCGGTAATTAGGAGTAGAGGAGGGCATACACGATATTAATGTCGCATTGAATCCGTTCTATTGTTTTCGATTTTTATGTTTCACGCTTTTTCAACATAAAAAGTTCTTAAATCAAAAATGATTTAAAATAAGGTCATGTTTTGCTGATTTCTTTCACAAATGATTACACAAACCTAATGTATGAGCATTAATGTAATTTTATTATAATATTAATTATAATATTGTAGTTATATAAGTTTAATAAAGTGGTGCCTTAATTTTGTCTATGAGTGGTGATGCAGCATGCAGGTACATGTAAAGTTTATTTTAAATTATAATATCCAGTTGGTTAATACAGTACAGTTATATGAATGACTGGTGGCAGTTATTAAGGAAACCAAATGATTTCTATTGGAAATGAGAGTTATAAAAATAATATTGAAATATAATTTAACTAAAATCACATTGAGGGTTAAATTCCCTTAATTGTGAACCTATAATGATTCAAAGTTTGAATTGGCAGTAGTAAAATGGCTTTCTCTGCAATCAAACGTGATAAAGTATCACAATTATTATATTGAATATAATTAATATTCCAAGTTATTGAATTTGTTTTCAATTGTATTATCTATTGAGAATTAATAGAGTACAATTTATAAAGTAGAGTCAGTGCAAAAGTGTGTGTTCTTGTGTACTGGATTGGGCGTCTATTTTAAATAATAGAATTGTGGAGAGCTACAACGAGCTTTGAGTTGGGCTGGAGCAACCAGGGGTTTGTTGAGTGAAGTTTCAACAGTATAAAGATACTGTTTACGAAATTAGGTACCAAAGAAACAGATGTCAAAGTCAGTGAACATTCTATAAAGTTATAGAAGAATCATTTGAAAACCAATTTGGTGCGATACTGTTTAGAAAGAACCCTATATTAATATTAATAAATATTGTATTTAGAAACTAAGTTCAAACACTTATTTTTTCTAAATTATTGCGATTCGAGTGCTTGACGTGTTTCGGCATTTGTATTTTGAAATGAAACTTCGATTATTAGGTTAATTTTTAGAATCACAATTTTATTTAATTTGGAAATATTAATATCAAGTGATTAACATTTATTTGACGTTTAGATATTTTATTGTATGTCAGACCAAATTACTATTAAAGTTTAATTAATCAAAGATCGAATTGAAGTTTAAAAAGATATCTTGAATTGATATTTAATCTATAAAGTAAAATCATATTCTACTGTTTAAGTAGAGTTACAATTATCATTGAGAGTTACAAAAAATTAGTTAATAGTAACACTATTCAGCTGAAAAAAGGGAGTCCCACTGTTCCGAGCTAGTTAGTCGAGGTTTCAACAGATATTAATATTATGACATAATAAATTGTTTAGCCACAACTTGTCAAAGTTATAAGTTTATTGAAATACAAGGTAAGTCAATAAGATAACTTCTAAATGAGGTGGTATTTCTTTAGATAGTATAATTCTCATTTGTATATTAATACGAATAAGACACATCTAGTCGAATTGTAAATTGAAAATCAATTTAGGTTTGAAAGTAAAAAGCATTACAATTAGCACCGCAACCTGGAGAAGCATTACAGAGTTTATGAAAATAATCATTTGCACATACTCGTAGCTCAGGCTTTACCTTTGACGAAAATGAGATCCAACAGATACATGGTAAATGTTGTATGAGACTAAAATGGGCAACAAATAACTGTGTTGCATATAATCCAGTCGCATCACGCAGATGCAAGGCAGTCCTCCATGGCAGAGCGTGACTAAAAGGCGAGATGCGTGCGAGCTGCTGAAATCGCGTTGAGTTTAAAGTCAACCGCCTGTA
>CALNHX010006646.1:69269-85713 GCA_940337035.1 Agriotes lineatus
TACCACTGGACCAACATAGCTTGGTTGAATAAAGCGCTGCTATAATGGTATATGAACATACTGAATCACTCGAGCTAACAGCCACGGCGTCAACAGCTGCCGCACCGCAGCCTACGACCACAGACGCTTCGCTCCGCTACTTACACGATATAATTAAAAAACATTTTCGTACTTTTTCGAAAATAAAAAGCGTCATACGATTTAAGTCTAAAAATTAACAAAATTTTAAGCTATCATACAATTTAATCGGTATATTCGGAGGAGATAGCGAACAAACAAACATTTTATAGAATTTTTAATTTTCAGTGGCGAAATACCCAAATAAGAAATGAATTATATCATGCCACGAAGAAGTTTCAGAGGTTAGAAAATTTACAAGTTATCGTACGTCGTGGTTGTTGCATAAGATAAAAGGGAAGTATAACGCTGACCCATTAATGTTGAATTTTTCCATTGCTGCTCAAAATAACATAATTCATCTTTGCAATTCTTTTATTGCAGTATAATTACATATCGTATAAATATAAAACATAAAATTAATAACTACTGTTACACTGCTTATAATTCAGTTGACTTAACATTTTTATGTACTGTCTTATTCTAATGCATAGGAAACTACTTAAGGCACATTTCTACGTGCCTACTCACATGTCTGAATAAATCATCTTTTGGTGCTCCTTTAAATTCATGCCCAACACACAAATGAGATTTTGCTCTCACAATAGTAATTTGTACAACTAGTTTTGAAAGTCATACTTTTCTTCATGAATTTGCAGTTTGATGAACGAGGGCGAAGCCCGAGTTAATCAAGCAAATGAATTGAAAAAAAGACTTTCAAAACGTGTTGTACACGTAGTTTTTTTGCATAGTGATCTCTTGGTCGAAATTTAGTCGAAAAGAACTTCGAAATTGACAACTGTCAAATTGACATTTCAATAAAATAGTTAAAACAGTGTACTATTTTTCACGATTTTTGCGTTAAAAAAAGTGGAGCTTTCACGATCACTATGCAAAAAAGTAATATTTCCATATTGTCTAATATTAAGAAAAATAATAAAATACCATGTTCAGACACTTCTGAAGAAGCAGGCAGTATGAACAACGAAACTCAAGACCAATTCTTGGACAAACGACACTACTTAGATGTTACTGCTCTAAGGTTTTGCTCTAGTTGTTTCTTCATAGGTGTAACTAAAATTTATTCTGATTAGCTTTATATTCGCACATAGAACTTCATACGGCTTTTCTCCTATATGTTTCTTTATATGTCTAACTAAATTACTTTTGTGATTAGCTTTATACACGCAAAAAGAACATTTATAAGGTTTTTCACCTGAATGTATCTTCACATGTCGAACTAAATCACTTTTATGAGCAGTTTTGTACTCGCAAATTGAACATGCATATGGTTTTTCGCCTGTATGTTTCTTCATATGTGTAACTAAATTAGTTTTGTGATTAGCTTTATACTCGCAAATAGAACATTTATAAGGTTTTTCACCAGAATGTATCTTCACATGTCGAACTAAATCAGTTTTCTGAGCAGTTTTGTACTCGCAAATTGAACATGCATATGGTTTTTCGCCTGTATGTTTCTTCATATGTGTAACTAAATTACTTTTCTGATTAGCTTTATAATCGCAAATAGAACATTCATACGGTTTTTCTCCTGTATGTTTCTTCATATGTGTAACTAAATTACTTTTCTGATTAGCTTTATACTTGCAAATACAACATTCATAAGATTTGTCTCCAGTATGTTTCTTCATATGGTTAACTAAACCAATTTTGTGAGTAGCTTCATACTCGCAAATAGAACATTTATTAGGTTTATCACCTGAATGTATCTTCACATGTCGAACTAAATCACTTTTCTGAGCAGTTTTGTATTCGCAAATTGAACAGGCATGAGGTTTTTCTCCTGTATGATTCTTCATATGTTGAACTAAATTACTTTTCTGATTAGCTTTATACTCGCAAATAAAACATTTATAAGGTTTATTACGTGAATGTATCTTCATATGTCGAACTAAATCACTTTTCCGAGCAGTTTTGTACTCGCAAATTGAACTGGCATGAGGTTTTTCTCCTGTATGATTCTTCATATGTTTAACTAAATTACTTTTCTGATTAGCTTTATACTCGCAAATAAAACATTCATAAGGTTTGTATCCTGTATGTTGCTTCATATGGTTAACTAAACTAATTTTTTGAATAGCTTTATACTCGCAAATTGTATTTCCATAAGGCTTTTCTCCTATATGATTCGCGCTATGGTTAACTAAACTACTTTTATGAATAGTTTTATAATCACAAATAGAGCATGAGTGAAACTGTTTAGTATGAGTCAGCATATGTTTCAGGAAATTACTCTCGTCTTCTGAATCATATTTGCAGACCTGGCAAACAAACTCTTTCTCTGAAATGCTTGCACTTGCTACACACGTAGCAGGCAATTCATCTTTTATATCAACTTGTTCCTGTTTGATATTTAATACGGAGTAAGCTGCATTGTCAATAGTGCCTTCCATGAACTCTTGCTGTAAGTTTAAGTTTACGACTACTATATCTTCGCCTTTTATCAGTGGTCCTTGCAAGTTGCTGGCCATTGCAGTATATAAATTATTATCAAGTAATTGCACATCTCGATTCACGTCCATTGCGATAACAAAAATGAAGTCCTGCTTTATTACAGGAAATACCTAAAAACACACAAATCTAAAAATGTTGTTAGGTTAAGTTAGTTAATAAATGTCTATCAATTTCTTGGTGAGCTGTAATATTTATACTTACAATAAATTGAAGCTGGAAAAAGTAAGTATTACACTGAACAGCTTTGCAGCAGACAAGTTGATGGATAGTTACATAAACGACAATATATACCACTAAAGTCACTAAAGATGGATTCGATCAAATAGCATTCAAAAGAACTACTCTTTTGTAGCTACAGATTGGCAATCCAATTAGAATTATTCTTTGTGAATCGGATTTACATTTTTGCTACGTGGATTCGAAATTCGAACAGAACGAAGTGAACGAATGATACAAATTATCTGCAACTAATGGACCGAGACAAGTTTTGGTCATATGCCGAGTTAACGTTAAACCTGGAGCCACTTTGTATTTGGTTTTTTACAATTTAGAATTTATTGGCTTCAGCCGGTGTCGGTATTACACCATAGTCATAATTATTATATTAAAATTAGATTACAGCTGTTTTTGTATTTTTTCATATTTAAAGTAGGAGAAAAGTAGAAGAAAAACAGTTTTTTTCTTTTCCTTTTCTTTTTCACTCTCTAGGAGAATTTTTCAGCTCTTAGGTTTAATACAGTGCTAACTTTTTTTAATAAAACTAATTAGCTTTGTCAAAAGTAGTACATGTTAAAATATATTTAAAACCTTAACGTTTCGCTAATAGTCATTACCTTCAGAACAATTAAAAAAAAACTCTTGACATTTACAGTAAAGGACATTTCTGAAATTAAAACATAGGTTGATTTAGATATGTGAAACAATAACTCTCTCACTTAATTAGTTACCTGTATTTCCTTCTTTTTTGTATTATTATTAATCTCATTTTTATATTTGTACACTGTGTCCCAATTTCGATGCTCACCATTGGTATCTCGGTTATTAGAAGACATAGAGCAACGGTTAAATGAGAAAAGTTTTGCAGAATTCAATACTCACGACAAATATTTCAAATTTGACCTAACTTGTTTAATTTTTAAAGTATTTAGAAAAAACCATAACTTGCCGATTTCGTTATTCCTCAATAACTCTTTAACGCTTAATCTGACCTCTTTTAGAGTTGTACATTGTTCAGACACTTTTTTAAGACAAATTATTTGATATAAACAGAAACCCGCGATTGTCATTTGTTTTTAGGTTATTAGCGCTATCTTTTGTTTTTCATATGGCGGCCATATTAGATTTTTGGTTAGTTAGTCTTTAAAAAGTGCCTTTCAACGATGTATAACATGCCTGAAAATTATTTAGTTATAAGAAAAATATTAATAAAAACATAAATTAATCTTTAATATGAAATTAGTAAGCTGAAAAATTAAACAGCAATGTCAAATGAAAGTGAAAAGAATTTCTAAGTTATACTGTAAACTAACGAAACGATACTGACGTTTAATTTCATTATTAACAAAAAAACATGCTGTCCAATAAAATTAGTAAGCCATGGAATGAAACATCAGTGCGAAAACAATGAAACAAAACTATAACCTGTCAAAGTCATATATTTAATAACTACTATATTGCTAGCGGCTATGAGTGGGGGAGGTCACGAGGAAAGTGAGTCGGACAACCAACTCTTCAATGTATAATGGTGAGCTGTGCGCAAGCGCTGCGGCGTTGTCCGCGCGGTAGGGAACCGGCCAAGTTTAAAATTCGCTTCTAAAGGTGGAGTTCGAATTCTCAGGGCATGCGCACTAGACACGTTATACTCAGAGTGAGATTATGTCGGCGCCGTAATGTTTCTCGGCCGTTTCCAGGCATTGCTAGCAATATATGTATAATACATATATGGTCAAAGTACGATTAGTGCTGCAGAGATAAGTTAATTAAAACTACTTGTAGTTAGTGATAAGTAATTATTGTCAAGTATTAAGATTTATACGTATTTATAATGGCACATACATGTTCAAACGAAGAAAAAGTTGATATGTTGGAAGTGTATTTCAAAGAAAACAGAAACACTGAAAATGCGTGCACGAGTTATGCAGAGCGTTTTCCAGAAAGACAACAACCACACAGGACAATGTTTAGAAGACTAGTTAGCAATTTACAGAACTTTGGAAGCTTCGAACAAAAACGAGCTAACTATGAAGTTAATGATGCTGATGAACTTCGAAATCCCCAGCACATCAGTTCGTCGTGTGGAACGAGAAACAGAGATTTCAAAATCTACTGTTCACAGAACCTTGAAGGAAAACAAGTATCACCCTTACAAACCAACAATTGTACAAAGGTTTCAAGTGATAATGACTATCACCGAAGATTTCAGTTTAGCAGATAGTACCTTTAAAAATGTGAATGTGACGCTAATTTTCCTAGGAAAATACTATGGACAGATGAAACACGATTTACCAATTGTGAAGTGTTCAATAGGCATAACTACCATCATTGGTCTACTGAAAATCCACATTTGGTAAATCAAAGATTTCAAGTTCGATTTGGTTTTAATCTCTGGTGCGGTTTAATTGGTATGAAATTTTGTTTATTTTTTAAAGCTCTTTTTTTCGTTTTAGATAATCAGTTAATAGGTCCGTTCATCTTTGATTACAATTTAACTGGTAACAGATATTTGGAGCTACTAACAAACGAGATAATGCTTGCTTTGAGGCAAATTATTAATCCCGAGAACATGCAAAACATCTGGTTCCAGCAAGATGGTTGCCCGGCCTCATAACACTCGTAACGTGCAACATTTTTTGAGAGAAAACTTCAATGAGAGAGTGATTTCAAATAATGGACCCGTGCAATGGCCTGCGAGATCACCCGACCCTTATCCTCCTTCACTTTTATTTATGGGGGTACCACAAAAAACGAAGTATTTGATTTTGAGCCGCCAGAAACTCGGGAAATTTTAGAACAAAGAGTACTAGATGTGCTACGATCAGTAAACGAAACACGCTACGTAGAGTTTGTAACTCTACTAAAACAAATTGTCAAAAGTGTATGGAACAGAATGGTCGACATATTAAACAATTTCTTTAAGCTTTAAGAACTGTTTCTTTACTTTTTATTTATTATTATTTTTGTATCGTTTCGTTAGTTTACAGTATAACTTAGAATATCTTTTCACTTTCATATTGACATTGCTGTTTAATTTTTCAGCCTACTAATTTCATATTAAAGATTAATTTACGTTTTTATTAATATTTTCCTTATAACTAAATATTTTTCAGGCATGTTATACATCGTTGAAAAGCACTTTTTAAGGACTATCTAACTAACCAAAAATCCAATATGGCCGCCATATGAAAAACAAAAGATAGCGCTAACAACTTAAAAACAAATAACAATCGGGGGTTTCTGTTTATATCAAATAATTTGTCTTAAAAAAGTGTCTCAACAATGTGAAACTTTAAAAGAGGTCAGATTAAGCGTCAGAGTTATTGAGGAATAACGAAATCGGCAAATTATGGTCAATTCTAAATATTTTAAAAAATTAAACAAGTTAGGTCAAATTTGAAATGATATTTGTCGTGAGTATTGAATTCTACAAAACTTTCCCCATTTAACCGTCGCTCTATGTCTTCTAATAACCGAAATACAATGGTGACCATCGAAATTGGGACACAGTGTTTATTAGTACAATTTCTTGATTCTCGGAATTTTTTAATTTAAGTACAGCCATAAACAACCAGAAAGCTTGTTAGATAATCTCTGAAACTTGTTAGATATCTTAATTTTCCCTATCTGTTTAATAAACAATATTTTTGTTATTTTTATAAACATATTAACTATACGTTTACATACACATAATAGTTTAATTTAATGGATATTTTAAATTAACTGTATCTTTTGGATGTATTATATTTGATTATTTTTTGGTGTTATATCTAATGATTGTATACATTTCTGAAATTAAAGACATATTATAGTCGCTGTGAAGCAGCGAAACTGACCAGTTGTGTGGTATAGTGCACTGTTATCTCTTCCCTAGTTCGCCGCAAGTGCTATTTTTACGCTCCGCTCGTCTTCTTATCGAGGCACGTGCGGACGCAGTTTATCCTTTTAATTTCAACAACAATTTGGAAATGAATTTCAACTATCCAACGGCCTTTTCCCAGCCGAATGCATCTGCTTATCAGCTCGAGCCAATGCAGGTAGCAGAAAATAATGCTACCAATTTTATGTATTATTCACAACAACCTTTAATACAACCGCCAACGATGCCTTTGTATCACCCAGCATCAGTGCAGCTTAATAGCGAATACATACCAAAATTTACAACAATTCCAACAGCAGCAGCAACATCAACATTCAAACCATTTTCTCCTGAATTCCCCAAATACGTCACAATACGATTGGCGTATACAACAAACATCAGGAAAAAGTAAAAGAACAGCTGACCACAACGGCGGTCTTCAACAAGCAAAACGAAATACTCTACAGCTAATTACTACACAAAATAAATTCCAAGCACTAGCTTATCAAGAAACCTAAGAAGTGGAATCAAGTAAAACTGAAAATGAGAATAAAGTTATAAAACCAACCATGGATATAATGAAAAAACAGCTTCGGAAAATTACGACTGCAAAATAATCGGAAAATGTCGTCGTGCCCTGCTGCTATGTTATTTTTTAAGCTATTTATCACCTGCATGACTTCATTGTATGTGAGGCTTTCTAGGCATACCTTCACGCTGGTTCTTGGCAGTTGTTCTGGTTCACTTCCCACTCGATCAGAATTAAAGCACGCTCAGGCCTGCTTTAAACGGCAATTCTGATACAGGTATAATAAAATAGTGTATTATGATACTAGTGTATAAGTACGCCTTTAAAGCACGATGCAAAGCGGAGTGTTTTTAACGTGGCTAGTGCTTTAACGGCACATATGAGATTTATTTCGGATTAAAGGGGAAATTAAACGCAATACGCCCTGTTAAACCAACTGCTCTTCATTTCGCGAGTTCGCTGCTACAAGTCCTTCCCCAGAATGAATATTTGAACAGAATGTCGATACTAATAAATTCTCGTTTTGATGAGTCTTCACACTACTAAACAAAACAGTCGGGGTGTGAGCGCCGCCCCGACCAATTAGCCGCCAGGAATTTGGAATTCGTCTCGTCTCGGCCTTGCATTCGGGACCCGGGGAACGTCAGGGTTGATTTCCAGTGCCCCTCGATAAAAATCCACAGCAATGCTCACATACAGGTGTATCATACTTAATTGAATTCGAAACTTCTCTGCTAACTTCCAAGTAAAAGCAGCGAGTACAGTAACATTGCATTCATTAATTCTCCTTCTCAACAGGTATACACCCAATTACAGAAAAGAAATTAAAATTAAAAAACATAATACTTATAAAGCAAAACTAATAACAAATCATGCATAAACAAAAGCATAACTAGATTACAAAACACAAAACAAAATAAATAAAAAAAAATTATTGTTAAACTAAAACATTAATGTAATGAACAAATAATTAAAAAAACAAATGAATAAAACCAGTCAATCATAGAAACTAACTTCTAAATAATTGTTTTAAATGGCCATCTTTGATAATTTTTAAACATTTTTTTGTAATAGTTTTTTAAACTAGACGTAAACAAATCAATATGTTCATATACTGCGTTGGAATGTCGCGCTAATTTATGCAATGGCGAATGCATCAAAATATTGGTTCTGGAAAATGGCAGATAAAATAATGTATTATATCTGCTGCCAGCTCTAGGCACAACAAAGCTAAACATTTTAATAAAATCTAAATTGCCATCTATTTTCATTTCAATGATCTTTTTGATAAACGTTACCGATTTAAAAAATCTTCTTTTTTCTAGAGACAATATATTATACCAACTTAATAATGTGGTGTAAGATGTCAATAAAGGATAAAATCCAGTTCTTCTAAAACTTAGTATTTTTAAAAACCGTTTTTGGATACTCTCGATTTCGTCTATGTAGCAAGCATATGACGGTGTCCACACTAAAGAAGCCCTATTCCATGATAGAACGAATGTAGCAATTATAAAGTGTTACTAAAGTGTTAATGTTACGGAATCCCTTCGAGTTTCGCATTATAAAACCTAACATTCTGTTAGCTTTATTTTTCATTGTGGAGATATTTTTTTGAAAAACTCATTTTATGTCGAACAGTATTCCTAAATCCACTGTCTCATTCTTTCTATTTAGGTTTACACCGGTCATTATATAGTTGAAAGTAATTGGTTGGAGTCTCCTAGTATACGTTAAAACAAAGCATTTTGCTGATATTTAGAGGCAATTCGTTTCAAATGTTCATTGTACTAATCTGCTCAAATCATCATTTAATTCCTCACAATCATCTGTTGATTTAATTGACTTCCACAGTTTAAGGTCGTCTGCGAACATTAAGCATTCAGAATGAATAATACATTTTGGCAAATCGTTTATGAAAATTAAAAATAGCAAGGGGCCTCAAATTTGCACCTTGCGGCACACCAGAATTACAACATACTCTTCTGATTTAGAATTACCAAATACCACATATTGATTCCTATTACTTAAATAAGACCTGAACAGTTGAATAAGTTTTAAGGAGAAACCAAATGTTTGCATTTTTTAATAACAAAGCGTGAGATACTTTGTCAAACGCTTTGGCGAAATCGGTGTATATGACATCAGTTTGAATATTCTCTCGTTTCATAGCTTCTGATACGTTTTGAGTGAATAGTAATAAATTAGTTTCCGTAGATCTGTTTGGCGTAAATCCATGTTGTTGCGGTGTTATCTCTGATTTTACCTGTTCAAAAAATTCTGTTATGTAATATAATCTCAAATACTTTGGAACATGAACAAATCAAAGAAACTGGCCTGTAGTTCTTAATATCTGATTTGTCACCTGTTTTAAATATAGGGCACACTTTAGTTGTTTTCCATAACTTAGGATAATGGCATGTTTTTATTATTAAATTAAACATTATTAGTAACGGCATAAGCTAAACTATCTAAACATGCCTTTATTATAAATGAAGGTATTTGATCTACGCTAACCGACCTCTTAGGTTTTAGCCTCTTAATAGCTGTATAAATTTCTTCTAAAGAGATTGTATCAATGCTCAATGTATCCAACGAACCCACTGACTCTTCCGATAATGGAAAATCTAGATTAGGTTGCGTCTTTGCATATACCGATCTAAAATTTTCTGCAAATGCTTTAGCCGATTCTGTCGATGTTTTTAGCAAATTTACATTGTATTTTAGCTGAGGAACATTTAATGCGTTACCCTTCTTTTTTGTTTTTTAGAAAAGACCAAAAAGCAGATGGATCACTATTTATATTTTGTTCAATTTTATTTAGATAGTTACGATAGGCAATATCAATATCTCGTTTAATTTGACTCCTGAATTTTTTAAAGTTAAATGATAACTTTGCTGTGCGAAACCTTTTCCATAACTTGTGATACCGAGATTTGATTTGTATCTTTTTCACAATATCTTTATTAAACCATGGCGGATATTTCTTTTTTACAGGCTTAGACTTAGGAACCGAATTGTCTAATGCAATATAAAATAATCATCATCATAACTCTATAATAAAGCAGAACAATTCCCAAGGTCAAACATTTCAACTCGTGGTCTATGTGCAGTTACAATTGCGGGCGTGGTCTTGATATTAAGCAGCGTTGCCAGACCTGGTACAATTCTACGAATCTGGTACATTCTGAAACCGTTTTCTGCAAAAGTATATTTTTAAAATATTTCTGGTACATTTTCATCCTCATTTATTAGATTAGACAAAACTGTCAAAAATAAATTAAGCAGATCAGCCAGGCAAAGCGGAATTGGCAGACAAAATACGGCGTCAATCTTATTTATTTCGTACAGTATCCTCATTTAATTCTAAGAAATTGCAACTAAAGCAAGAGAATAAATTTTCGTAGAAGTGTATTATCGTGTCATACCAGCTTAAATAAACATTAATACTACAAACATAGTGTTTAGTGTTATGTTGTTTTCCTTTAATTATTGTACAATATTTTGAGGACGTCTGACAACACTGTTATTTCACGCACAACAAGGAGGCTGTGAACAGTTGACGCCATAACATAACCTTCTATAGAATTCCATCTGAGCTCACAAATAATGGAAAAATAGATGAATTACGTAGTTTGAGGAGAAAAAAGTGGATTGCTGCTCTCAAAAGGACTGATTTGACACAAGGAAAAATTAAATATGGTCGTATTTGTTCAAGACATTTTATAACACGCAAGTAAATTTTGCAATTCAGAAATTACGATGGCTTGACTGCTAGAGCGAACGAATTTATTTAGGCAAACCAACACAACTTAAGGATACAAATAACCCAGACTAGATACCTTCGCAACACCTTGGTTACGGATCTGCAGCATTAAGCAAGCAAACTTCAAAAAGTTGCTAGAGCAGAATAGAGGTCGAGCGCAGTCCCAATGTTACTACGCGACGGTTGTCCATATCCTGTAATGGTTTATATACATGGTGGCGATTTTGTTAGAGGAGCTTCGAATTTATTTCAAGGACACATTTTGGGTACCTACGTTTTACAAAGTTGTGGACTAGGAGCGTTAGGTAATCGTAAAGCTAAATTGTTCTCGCAATATGAACATGACTTTTCTTGTAGGTTTTCTTAATACAGGCGATGTTAATTCACCTGGGAACTATGGTATTCTTGATCAAGCAATGACATTAAAATGGGTGTATGACAATTTGGAATAATTCAATGGCGATCGAAATTCCACTATTTTATTCGGTCCTGGAGCGGGAGCTGGGCTTCTTATGGTTGCCCCAGAATCACTATATGGTGTTTTATTTAAATTTTATTTCAGAGTGCATCGGCAGTAGCTGATTGGGGCATTAATAGTGGATATTTTGAAAGAAACTACCGAATATTTATTAAAAACTGGAAAATTTTATCAAAGCCTAAGGTACATATCTAATGTAACTATATGGGAAGCGTCAGATTTTGTTTGTAAGTTATTTAGTGGAATTTCATTATGTGTGGTTATTTTTTGTGTGTTAACAGATAAAAATGAAAGTTTGGGACTCGATCGCATATAGTGAATCAATATTTTTTCGATCAAAAGATTAGGGAATTTGTGTTACGATTTAATTATACTTTAAATCCCAATGGCACATATGAAGCAATTACATACAGTGTGTCCCAGATCGAGTGGGATTGCATGGCTAACTTTCTTATCATTGAAGATGGAGATTTGGTTAAATGGACAATGTTTTGCAGTTTCATATGCTGATTTAATATCTGTTTGAAAAAGTTCAAAATGTCGAACCAGTCAAAACTAAAAACTGTCATTTTCTTGTATGTCAAATATCTTTGTAAGTATAAGAGATACGAAAAAAAGTAATACCGATGGGGCCACAATTATACCGTGTGTCCACAGGAGGACGCACCATAGGGATATACCAAATAGAATAGAAAGATCGGCTAATGCTGTGCTCGCCTGCACGCTAAAACGTTGTTTTCTGGCTTCCGACTCGCCACTGTATGAAACAATATTGTTATAAATGGTACAAGAAAAAGGATCGGTGGTCATAGCACTGGTTGATATTTATATTCTATTAGCATTATCTTATCTCTATGGTGCGTACTCCTGTGGACACACGGGATATAACAGCAATGAGATAACATGAAGTCGATAATATTCCTCCACCATCGCATTTACATGCTTTATATGAACTTAAGCTGTTCCAATTTGTCATCCCAAGATTCAAGTATAGTTGATAAAAATTTGCTTTTTGGAAATTATATTGTTCACCAGCAAAGCCATCACGTAACGTAACTTCAGAATTAAAATAAATTTCAAGAGAAGGATGATGACCACTTTGCTGAAGAAGCGGAGACTCACAGCCAGTTACTGTCATATTTATGGATGCTAAAACGAGATCGAGAGTGCGGGCGGTTACTATTACGTACTTTATTATATTGAGTCAGGCCAAAAAAATTAACAAATCCTACCATGTCATTTTCCACGACAGTATATGCATTCCATAGATCAGGATTCAGGTTGGGTAAATTAAAATCTTCAAGGAGGACCATTCCACCAGTGATAATCTGAAACTTATCGTATAAATTTTCAAAAAATACATTGTAACAGTGGCAGGGCGAAGAGGGGGGTATATAGATTGCACCTATAAATAATTTAGTATTTCCGTTATTTACCACTATCCATATATCTTCCAACTCAGTTTCTAAGTCAGTTACGCGTTCACCCATAAATATTGCTTTTTAAAGCTATAAGTACTTCCCCTCCTAACCTTGTCCCTGTAGCAAAATAATTCCTATCTTTTCTAAACATAGTATATCTATTGTCTAAGATTTCACTATCTAAAATGTTGTAGTTCAACCATGATTCTACAATTATAATCACATCATAGTTTTCAGAGAGAGCATTATTAAATGGTACATTTGTTTTTGTGTGCCACCCTGCGTTCTGATAGTATATACTTAATTCTCTTATACTAGTGGACATCTTTAAAGTCGTTTATGGTGTTTATTTTAAATATTTTACTCTCTTCTTTAACTCGCATAAATATTTTTCCATTTTTCGTCCATAAAAACTTGATGTTATTACTTTTTTTTATATTCTCTCGCTTTACTAAATAATTGCTTATTTTGTTTAGTTAATGAATCATTGATGAATACGGGTTCATTTATATCTGCTGGGTTTTTGTAGTTAAAGTTTTCCGGAATATGCTTTAATCTCAGATCACGCTTCACCCGTTTTAGCCGCAAAAATTCTTCCTTATCGATACGTCTTACGAATTTTACAATTAATCCGGGGGGTTTGGAAGACTGTTGCGTCCTGGAGCCAAGTCTGTGACATGCATCGATCATACTTGGATCTATTTGGAAACCAACTGCAGTACCTACCTACAGCTTGAACTACTGTTATGGGATTTTCGTTGCGTATTATGGGAATGCCATGAATTTCGACGCTATTTTTCCTCGTATACTGCTCGAGATCATTTAACTGAGATTTTAATTCTTCATTTTCTTTTTCGATCCTATTATTTCTGCTCTCCAAATCTTGAATATTCCTTAACGACTCTTATTGTTTTAGGCGAAGATTACATTCGTCGATTTTTTCGTGGCATGCGTCAATTGATTTTTCCGCAGCATTCTGTACTTGCCGTATTAATTTTAGTTCATTTAAAATATCATTCAAACTTGTTCTAATGCTTATATCTGAACTAAATTTATCGGCGACCTCCTGCCCTGCTCCAGCTGTAGGATCTTCTACTTCCACATTCTCGGCCTCGGCAACAATAGAATTAATTTTTGTAGGTGATTGTAGACAATCTTTACATCTCCACTCCTTTAGACCAGGGTTTCTTTTAAGGCTCTCGTAATCACTTATGTTCATATTTATGCAACTTATATGGAACCCTTTTTTGCAGTTTTGGCACTCAAGATAATCGTCATATCTGCCACACTTATTATTACAAGATGTACACACTGATCCGTACGGCATTTTCGCGGATTTGATTATATAAAACGTAAAAATTACAAGTTGTTTAGCACCGCACAAGAATCGATGTGCTTCGCTCGATGGACATTTTTATAGATGACCTTCCTGTCCACCCCAGTCCAAAACCTACATCACCCTCCCTGTAGCTACATAAATATGTGTGCTCCACCGCAGCCCTCAAATTACGAAGCATGTTGTATTTAATTTGTTTTATAGTATGTTTATATACTCATAGCTTATTTATTATGATTTAATTTGTTTTGATTTACTGTATAGTATAGGGTCTCTCATGCTTATACATTCATTTATGTATCTCTTTTCATTCTCATATTAATGTATGATAAAATTGAAATAAATTATTATTATTATTATTATTAAAAAAAACAACAAAATGCCGAATAAAACGATTGAACCTATAAAATAAAATATCTGGAAACTAACTTTAGTAGGCAGGTGATTTTTGAGCTTCTATTTTAAATATTGCAATTAAATGTATGTCATTTCTATCACTCATGCACAGGGTGCGTTTTTACTGCTATTTCGTCCTATCCACACCCAATTTACAAGAAATTTAAAAAAAATCTATCTTGAGTAGGTGCTAGCATTTTGAACCAAAAATCACTTAAATTGTAGAATTCTTGTATTAATTAATTCTTGGCAAATAACTAAAAATAAAAGCAACGTTAAATAATACTTATGTGAAGAAATAGAATTTTAATAAATGTTATTGTCTCTGGGGAAAGAAATACACCCAAGTAAATCTTTGTTCTGCACATGTAAATTGGAATGAGAACAGATACTGCCTTCTATCGTGAACTGTACATTTATTTGAACTTTTCCGGCTACCCTGGTTGTTGCCTCGGCGGTGACAATCTTATTGGTGTGCATCTCATATGCCATCCAAGATCAAACAGTAAATAATAAATATATTTACGGAGCGAAAACAGTATTTAAACAGAGCCAATCTTACAGTTATATTTGTATTATCTGATTGTGCTGCGATTATAACTTGGTTCTTCAAGTTTAATGGTCATGTTATGCAAAACAGCATATGCCACAATAACTGTCAACGTTGTCTCGAGTTTAATCCTCATACATTGCGAAAGACAAGGAAAACGCCTCTTTAAAATACCAAAACACCTTTTGACTGGATTGCGAGTGGTAACATGAACAATATTGTATGCTTCTTGATTAGGTGTGCGAGGGTTCAGGATAGGTGTTAATAGATACTTTTTGCACGGATAACCATTATCACCTAAGAGGTACTTGTTGCTCGTAATCTCCATTTCACAAGTCTGCAACTAATGGTGAATCGTTGAAAATAGTGCTTTCGTAAACAGAACCAGCCCATCTAGCCACACTTGAATCTTCAGAGAGGCATCGCATACAACGTGGACATTTATAGAATTAGATAAATTGACAATAGCTTTACCACGTACCATTTTTGCAAAAAGAATACAGACACCAGACTGCCAATATACGTATTATTATACAAAAACAGCTTGTTTCACATCAACCAATATATGCTACGGTGAACGAAATTATATTTTGATCATTTGGGCTAAATGAAATAAATCAGTAATTTATTTTTAAGTTGGCGTTTCCCAACTATTGTTTATAATTATTATTGCTAAAGCTGTTTAAAATATTGCTAAAAACTCTTACAATTATGATGTAAGGATATTTGCCAAAAAGAATTTCTTTTGTGTGTACAAAATAAAGATATCTGAAAAATCTTAACTGGGCCAAATGTTGTGATTTTCGGATCGTAACTCCAGTTTTTTTGCAGCTCTTTAGTCATTCTGTGGTATTTTAATGTATCTGTTCTTTAGCTGCGCAATATGACAACTAACTTTACTGATAATTCTACAAACACTGGATATATGGATCTCCATGTGATCAGAAATTAACTGTTGAAATGCACCAGTGGCATAACATCTCAGTAAGTAGCAGTTGATTCAGGGCACTGATTGATTTGTTCCTTTTTGTAGGAGGTTATATCAAATCTGCAAATATGGGGATCATTTCCATTACCGTCTGCTTTGAAAACCGATAACGCATTTTAAAATTTAGGTCGTCAAGCACGTTAAATAGATTTTTTCTGTCTGGAAGCAATCGTCGTGGAATATGGAATATACTCCACTTCTTCGTCAACACTTGACAGTTCAGATAATGATAGGTCTCTCATTATTTGTTGTAATTAAAGATAATTCAACTGTATATTTACAAATTGTATTTATTTTTAATAAATAATACTGTCAC